>JAODAG010314075.1:0-12301 GCA_027574785.1 Orphnurgus asper | reverse complement strand
AAATACTGGATCTGTCACTGCTAATTATTCAAGACAGCTCCCCTCCCCCCCCGATATTAATCTGGGCTAATGTCACTGGAGAGCTGTAAAGAATATGTCTACATCTTCTGCTCATTCCTCATTCAGGGGGCACTACAATAACAACAGACGTGTGTCGTGCTCATTTCTCCCTAGGGGTGGCACTACGATAATAATGCAAATGTGTAGTCCTCATATTCCACTACAATAACAGCAATTGTGTAGTGTTCGGAAGGTTGCTTACAGATAGCAACTAATAGGAAGAGTTAATGGGTGTGGTTGTCTGAGGTGGTGTTCCGTCGCCCCCCCCCCCCCATTGGACCGGAAATCAACTGGTAGCCTGGATGCTGGAATTCGGAGGACATACTCCCGATTTTGACTACCGTCTTCTTTACTTCCCCGCCGATGACCCCCGCCCTCTCACCTGGCAAGTACACGTCTGACAGCCTTCCCTCCACTCAGCTCCATGTTTCTTGGACTTTTTCTTGCCGATCCAGCAGTGGGGGTCGCAGTTCCCACTGGTGCAGCGGCACTCGTAGGATCCTGCCAGGTTGTTGCACAGCCTCGTCTTGTGGCAAGTGTCCGTTTCTTCTGCACATTCACTGATATCTACCAAAGAGAACAATTGAAACATTCCAAAATACCAACCAAAAGAAATGTATTTTTTGGGGAATCTGAATAATAGAACTATTAGGAAGACCATTTAAGATGCAATTGACTGTGATAACAATGATCTCTTGGTACCACCAGTTGGGATGATACTACAGTATAAACCCCCTTATTTGAAGACCCAATAATAAAAAGGTTCCCCAAACTGTCACCTTGCAAAAATAGACAAGAAAAGTTTAAGTTGAGGGTGTGGGGGGGGGTATCTTTGTCGAGAATGTCACGGTAGAAACACATCTGTGTATATTGTTTCAAAGAGCAACCTCTCGCATCAAGTAACGAAGGAGACATTATCTTGAGTTTGTCTCGCTCATCCTCGTTAATTCAAACAAATATAGCAATATCGACTTTCTGGAAACAAGTGGAAAATTTTCAAATCTAAACAACTTTGTCACTAAACTGGTTCTACGATTTTCATACTGTGGTAATCTAAACAACATTTTCACAAAACTGGTTCTATGATTTTCATACTGTGGTAATCTAAACAACATTTTCACTTAACTGGTACTACGATTTTCATACTACGGTAGCCTAAACAACATTACACTAGTTTCATGTTTGACTTGAACCTCATTCAGTTGCTTCTCAAGTTCTCTGGATGGATTGCTCGGCCAAACAACGAAGGAAGGGACGGGGCCCTCATTTCAAAGGCCTGCGGCAATAAAACACTTAGACAGACATTAATGACCGACTGCATTGTACCAACACCAGTCGCCAACGTGTACGCAACGGGACTTTTCACGGGAACTGACCTTGTCGCAATATCTCTCTCCAAGTCGTGACATTTATTAACGAAAGTAAAGCACAAGTAAAACATAAGTAAACCAATCTAAGTTAGGCTTAGGTGTTTTTTATCAGCACACGATACGCATCAGACATATAGGTTGTACACCGATAGTAAAACGGGCGTGTTGTGCTCTCTCTACCTTATGATCCCGAGTAGATTTAGCAAATAACACCTAACAGCAGACGAAATGTTTGATTCTTTGCTGGATGCCATGACGTAAGTGTCCGTGGGGGGGAGGGGGGGGGAAGGTTCCCCTCTATAAGAGGGCATGACGGCAAGGGTTATTTTAGAGACAACGACCACGAACGTATCTGTACCTTCGTAGTGCACCTGGGCAATGACCAAGAACGCACGACGGCCTTTCTCCGTTTGTGTCCGGATTGTGCTGCGTGTCCACGCCCGAGTATTGAGAATGCCAACATTTTTGCGACGTAGGATGGATTTGGAGAAACAATGCACTCCGAAAATACCTATTCCATAAAGTTGGATGATCAAGATTTGACTTGTAAAGGCAGCTTTTTGGAGTGTGGAATGATGAAATATGGAAAGGGTCATTTCCAATCTGCTTCATACTGTGTTTTTTTGTTGTTGTTGTAGTTGTAGTATGGGTAAAAAAAACAATACCGACCAAGGGACACCTCTGTGTTGCGTTAAAACAGCGCCATGCTGTCATGCATGAATATAGATAGTCGCTGGGGTTCACGAGATTGGTGTCCGTCGGTCTCACTACATTGAAAACAAGCGGAATGACTTTGGTTCCGTGTTTCGTGCGACCCCTTTCGACCTCAAATCACGGCCCCTCGTTCCCCGTCCATTACCTGCGCAGCTTTCACCGTTGTCCGCGACGGAGCCAGTCGCCCTCCTGTGACCTGGGTCGCACTCACAGTGGAAGTCACCGACGAGGTTGACGCAGCGGGACCTCCCCGTGCAGTCGTCGATCTGCCGTGCGCATTCATCCACATCTGAAGATGCGACGCACACGGACAAAACAAAAAACAGACTGAAGAGATGAATATTGAGTTCAGTAACTTCCTGTACGGTCATTGATGGATCTGCCTTTCACATTCATCAGCAAAGACACAATAAACAGACTTTAAGTAGAATATAAAGTTCATTATAATAAAAAAAGGGTCCAATTACATAGAGCATATCATCATTTAAACTACTATTGTATGGGCCACTGTTTTCCCTTAAAGATAAAGAATGAGAGCATACTTACCGTTCTGACACTGTCTTCCCTTAAAGCCCTTAGGGCACGTGCATTCACCGGACATTTCGCACTGCCCTCCATTTTGACACGGCGGATTGCACATAGCTGGAACGAGAAAGCAGCAAAGTTGATTATTTGTCATATTAACAGGAGAAACAATCCCCCCGTGGTATGACGAGAGTAACCAAAGATGAGTAACCAACGAAGTAGCTTAACAAAATCTTGTTCCATTCTCCACAACAACAACAACAACAAAAAAGGATACAAGATGCTGATTTAATGCAGCTATGTGGTATCGATGTTACACAAGGTAAACACATGCATCTTATAAATGACTTGTAGCAAGTCTATGATGTTATAGCTACACTAGACCATGAGAATTAGCTTGCCATTTCTTTTATTATATACTTGAATTATTTGCTGCAATATGCTGCATTTTGGATCGCAGCTTTTTGCGAGTACCGTTCGTCTGTTGCAAGACTTTGACGCAACGGCTGAGAAAATGCAAAATTGACCGTTGATGTACCGAAGAAGGAATCCGATGGAGTACACTCGATAAAAATGATTCTAATCCGAAGTCGACTGGTATCCCCAAAACAGAACGAAGAGTACGATTTGCCGGGATCATACTTGTTGCTGTGCTGCCCCCTAATCATACCTCAAGCCAACATCCTGAAAGACGTTTTCTCCTTTTTAGGATAAACATAGGGCCAAAGGCATCTTCTCTTTTACCTACGGAGAAGTTTGGTTATAAACGATGACGAACGTATACTTTCCTTACCGCTGCAAATAGGGGTTAACGACAAACTAATGACAAACAAAAGTTTGTAGTTGGGGCGGTAAAAAACGCCAGTTTCAAGGAAGCATAAATATGGGAACAGCCAGTAAACACTAAAGATAATCTATTACTGGCTCTGGGGTTGCACTTTCAAGTAGTAGAAAGACGGGTGTCTCTTCATTGTAGATAACAATGCCCTGTAATACTGAACAGGATGCACAGATCTAAAAGTTGGACTTGACAGTTAAGACAAGATGTAGGTGTCAGCGTCAAAAAAGTTGACCACTAAAAACGATACCAACCTGCATATTAAACAATCCAACTAATGCTTCATTTAAACAATTCAATCGATGCTTCATTCATAACTACTTAGGTAATACAAGATACCATTCAGCATTTTGAGCAATTCAATCGATGCTTCATTCACAACAAGACCTTAGGAAGTGCAGGATACCACTCTTTCATTTTCAACAACCCTGCATTTTACGACAATGCCTCATCGTTCAACGACCCTTCACATCGGAAGGTGGAACCCTCGGCCAGACTTACGGATGCAGGTCTCTCCGTCGCCCATGAACCCGCCGTTACAGACGCAGGAGAATCCGTCCACGCGGTCCGTGCAGGTGGCATCCGAAGAACAGTTGTGGCCGTCTCCCTCGGAACATCCGTCGACCCCTGCAGGAGAGAGAGAGGTCGATGCAGGTGTTCACGTCAAACGATGGATGGTTTACATCCCATGGCAACAACGCACCAATGATTGGGGGGGTCTATTAAAAACTCTTATTGGTGTAAGAAATGATTTTGTCGAATACATTTATCATGATATTAAATGGACCTGTCAATTGTTAAGATTGACCCCCCTCCCCCGGAGTCAAGTAGCATCCATCATAGAGGTCAGTCCAAATCTACTTTGCATATGATGCCTCATTTGATGGAGATATCCAACGAACGGTCATTATCAGAATCGGTACGACCGTACGGTCGTCTGGTTGGTCGATGTATCAACTTACTGAAACGTATCAGTAGCTCTCACTTACTGGAACATATGAGTATCAGTAGTTCTCACTTACTGAAACATACGAGTATCAGTAGTTCTCGCTTACTGGAACATATGCGTATCAGTAGTTCTCACTTACTGAAACGTATGAGTATCAGTAGCTCTCACTTACTGGAACATATGAGTATCAGTAGTTCTCACTTACTGAAACATATGAGTATCAGTAGTTCTCGCTTACTGGAACATATGCGTATCAGTAGTTCTCGCTTACTGGAACATTGAGTATCAGTAGTTCTCTCTTACTAGAACGTTGAGTATCAGTAGTTCTCACTTACTGGAACATTGAGTATCAGTAGTTCTCTTACTGGAACATTGAGTATCAGTAGTTCTCTTACTGGAACATTGAGTATCGGTAGTTCTCGCTTACTGGAACGTTGAGTATCGGTAGTTTTCGCTTACTGGAACGTCGAGTATCGGTAGTTCTCGCTTACTGGAACATCGAGTATCAGTAGTTCTCACTTACTGGAACATTGAGTATCAGTAGTTCTCACTTACTGGAACATTGAGTATCAGTAGTTCTCACTTACTAGAACATTGAGTATCAGTAGTTCTCCGATGGCCGGGCAGACAATCGCATCGGTAGGACCCAGGGATGTTGGTGCAGGTGGTTCCGTCCTGGCAGTGCATCGCGACGTCGTGGCTCCCGGAGCACTCGTCGATGTCCATGCACCCGCCGTCTTCCCCCTCCCGGTATCCGCCGGGGCAGACGCACTCGTGGTAGGTCGAGTGCGAGAGGCAGATCTTGGGAGGCGTGCATAGGTCTTCGGCGCTGCAGAAATCGTGTCCTGCACGGTGGGGTAGGAAAGACGGATTTAGCACAAATTGCGTGGTAAGAAAGATTAAAAAGTGAGTTGCATTGTTCATTCCCATCTTGTTGGCGAGCTGTGCGATTCATTATGCACCCGAAACAATAAGCCATTAGAAGCCCAAGCCATTAGAAACCAAAGCCATGGTAGCCCGGGTCGCCGTTTCAAATTTTAGAAATACATTCCAACTTGGTTTAACCACGGTTTACCTGAAGGATTCGGGGAATGACACCGAACGGAGTTTAACTTATTTTGAATGGAGGACTCGTCGGAATACAATCCAGAGGCTGAACTGGACTAATGCTGACGTCGTCGGGAGACGGAATTTCATCCCGGGTCCCGGGAGGATAGAGCACCATCGAGTGAGTTACCCTTACCGTTGCAGAACTGGCAGCAGCTTCCAGGCACACTGAACCTCTGTGCGGCTGGGCAGCTCGGCGTAGAGCACAGCGAGGATATCGGCGATTGGTTCATGAGCCGCTTACTTCCGTCCTGCGAAGGGTTAATTTCAAAGTGCGATGAGGACTTGTCGAGATTAAACGAATCAAAATTATGCTACGAAAAAAAGGGCTGGCTTTATCTGTGATTGGCGATCGGTGTATTTAACGTCGACGACTGCAAGAACGTCCGGAATTCAAAAGACCTGCTCCAGCTCTATCGTCGTTTGCATATATCGGTGATAAACTATATACATCACATATACCTTGGTATATGCTTCATGTAAATTGTAAGACCACCTCAAATATAGGATACATACGTGAGTATGTATAAGTTAGGGAATAGGCTAGTATATATATACACACACATGTACATAAACTATATTTGAGATATATGCTTCATGTAAGACCCATCTCATACATAGGATACATACGTGAGTATGTATTAAGTTAGGGGATGGGTACTATCTACATACACATGTAGGTACACTATATATGAGGTGGTCTTACATGTAGGACATACCCTTGAATCCTCAGTCCTCCTATACCTCATGGTAAATATGACATCAATCACTCATATCCACTACCATCCGCCCACTACGTCCAACGTACATACATACCAAGTAAGGGTAACCGTCCAAAATAATGTGAGCGAGCTATCACGTCTGGAGACATTTTCAGGGACTCGTATCAAGACCAGGCTCACTCCTGGACATACGGTTGGGAAGAATATTGACATCCTTAACATTGAAATCAAACATGTCGTCGGCCCACTCATTAAACAATAGATGACGTTATCGTCCCGCGGAAACGTACGAAAATGTATTTACTGACACCGGTGAGCAGTGGACGAAGTTGTGAAGCAGTGGACGCACGGTTGTGAAGATATTGAGTTATTTTGACAGAAATTTCTGTCAAGCCCGCCTACTCATTAACATCCATGATATGAGCACCAAACCATCTGCTCATGTCCCTGACCGGTCTAGTATGACATTGATGCAATATATGTCAGTGTTTGAGATCTCCCGTTCACAAGCTAAGCCGTCAAAGCTGGTACAGGTGACGCGCATGCCCCACGAATGGATCAGCATCGTAACCAACAAAGTGTAGCCAAAGGTTACGCTGGTTTGGGGAGTTATTACTGGTAGATCCCTTGACATACATCCAATCTACTACCAAAACCCGGCTACAAAATGCACCACGCTGGGTATAACAAGGTGCTCCAGATATTCATTACATTTTATTCTAGGAAAGGTCAAATCTGTCTTTCCACCTGCATATTTCTGGACACACCGAACTGTCACAAACTCGTAATAAACCCTCTGACCTAGGCAGCTAGTCTATGCTTAAGACAATTCATTGATCAGTGAAACTGTATCCAGTGTTCTTATCATCTCCTTTTCTGCAGTACAAACCAGTTATCAGTTCTTGACATATCGATAGCTCTGTTTAACTGTTGCGTTTTACACCTCAATTAACTGTTCAAAACAGCTCTTATGACTTAAACTTGGTGTGCCTGGAGTTAAACATCATGTTCATATTTTAAGCTGGTGTAGCACCTAGAAGCAAGCAAGTTGAGCCCACTTGCAGCATCACAGTACCCCACGTTGCCAAGCTGGTGAGCCAAGGCTCATTGACCGTAGAACCCCTCCCCCACCCAACCCGGTGGTCAACTTCTTTCAAATTGATCCTCCCGTGTGGATCACGCTTTTTTTTGCCCAGCTTCTAAGGCATAGTAGATATTTTCCATAGTCTAAGAAACCATTGATTAAAATGAATGCCCCCCCCCCTGATGGATCAACTTCTCCTAGACACTTTCAGTGGGGAAAAACAGGCCACGCTCCCTGCTACCTCGAGAAATTTTTTGAGGCAATCACCTGGTGCCACTGAAAATTGTGCTTGTGGGTGGATGGCCATCTATCTCGACTCTTACCTGGCACTGGAATTTGGAGCAGACAACATTCCGGGACTTCTGGTAGAAAATTTCACCGTGGTGAATGACTGTACCTCCTGTACCGGAACAGTTTTCTGCGGGAGGGCGAAGACAAATGCGAAAAAATGGATTAAAAAAACGGTCTAATTCGCTTAGAGGGATCGATAAAACAATGTCGCTTTTCAAAGGTGTCAAACAGGTTAACATTTTTAATTAAATGTCATTTAACTTTCCTTTTCACTCTAAAGCATTAAAATGCGAATTTCCTCTCGAGTCAGAGAGAGGAAATGTATCCGCTGAGCCGGCTATGATTCAAGCAGAAAAACAAAGGGACACCTTTATCTATCTCTATATATGAGATAACAACTGTTGAGGAGTGCAAAGAGAGGGGGAGGGGGAGGGGGTGAAGGTAAACCAATACCACATTGCCTGATGGGGGCCGACTTCGAAGTCAGACTATATCCCCCCTGAGGACTATATCCCCCCCGAGTCCATGTGACACTAGAGTGAGGGTGACAGTTGACTTACTTAGACAAGACGGGCAGCACTGTCCGTCCTCGTAGACCGGATTCTTGCAGTAAACAGGCTCGCAGGCAGCAGGGGTACAGACGGCCTCTCCTCCCTGTACACATGAACCAGCAGCGTGGAACTAGGCGTTACCGACTTGTTTATTTCTTAACTTTAAAGGAATACATTCGATACATTATGGACACAACTGTACTTAACAACACACAGCATCATCGCTGGTGAGGCTTGTGATTCCATCCTACAAAACCGTCGTTTCCCCATACTTTTGGACAAATTACGATCGCTTTACCGTAGTACGGCAAATAAATTCATGGAATTTTTTTTTTAGACGAGTACCCTTTTTATTAGCCATATGGTCGAATATACCAACATCGGTAGTCGGGTGCACCCACACCTGTTCGGATGCATACGTATCGTACGTCAGCACCAGTGCACCTGCTGGACTTTTAAAATGAATGTTATCCCGACTAGCTCTATACAATTAACGTTGAGACGAACACGAGCTACGTGCAGTGTCAACTCGCAATCGTGTCTTACTGCGGTTATAAGGTTAAAGACTCTCGTCGCTACAACCAGCCTACCAACCCCCATTCCGGCATCACCGGGCGTGTTAGCAGTACACGGTTACATTCGAGCAGCCCGGTAACAAATGCGTCTTGACTGGTTCACCCCCCCCCCCCCGATTCATCTTTTTGCTCTCCGATGAGCGAATGTGCCATTGCTCATCATCATGGGGCTAGAGCAGACGGTACGTAAGAGAATCCATAAGAATCCCAAACCACGGACATACGCAAGGCATGTAATGGTTCAATGCCCAGTGGCAATATTTCTTCAGGACTAACCCAACCTGCAGGTCGGCTGATGGATGTTTAGCCGTCACAGACTGAGTTACGGTGGTCCCATCAACTGTAATACTTCATTACCTTGCACGCACACGAAGTGCATCCTTCCATCCATTCCTGGCCCCAGACGTAGGTGATGCCGTTTCGTTCGCATTCCTTGACGCATTCGCAAGATTCCAGACGATCCAACCTGTCCAAAGCATGGGAGAGCTGTGGAATAAACGGCCAAAACATCCCGATGTCAAAACATCTTTATCAACTTGCACTGTAAATGTAGGAGAACTTCAGCATCATCATCTTAAAATGACAAGAATGAGGTACTAATAAACGGCTACTTGACACATTGGCGTTAACGTAGTCAAATGTTGACCAACGTCCAAATTCGCATATTTTGCTTAGCTAATGACTACCCTCAAATTTGTCGAAACGTTTTGGTATTGAAAAATATTCCCACCGATTTACGAAGATGCTATCATAACCCCTCGCTTTGTAGGAAATCAGGTCATTTTGGCTGGTTACATGTCCACTTGTCTTCAACGAGGTCACGACAACTTACATGACTTATAAGAAATTATGTAACAAAGATGTTTGCGCCATGAGCATTATTGGTCTTAATTTTGTGTATTTATTATATTATTGGCCCAGCCAATTAATAATTAATTGTTGTAATTAAAAATGCTAAATGGACGACATCTTTTGTGTATTTACTGCCAATTTTTTTTAAACCTCTGTATTCGTTTACCGTAGTACAGAATGGTGGGTATAATTACGGAAAAAGTGAGGTACCTGCAACTCCAACGATTTGACCGTTTTCTCCAGTGCATCCACCACGCTGACCATGCCCATGTACTCGCCACACGTAGGGCAATCTCTGGCAGCGCTGGGGCACTGCACGACATAAGCGTGGCTACCAGCAATAATCTTAGCGTCTTGGAGGTAACCCTGCGTTGGTTGAAAGAAATATGCTGTCATAATAATAACGAATGAAACCTCGCAATAGTGCACCAACAGTGAACACTGGGATGTGTCCTGACATGTTTGAAGATACTACACATATTGAGTACATCACTGAACAGATATTACATACATTGAGCACATCAGAGAAGCTTGTCCTGATCACTGAACAGATATTACACATATTGAGTACATCACTGTGGGTCATCATAATCACTGAACAGATATTACATATATTGAGTACATCATTGAAGTTTGTCCTGATCACTAAACAGATGTTACACATATGGAGTACATCAGTGCAGTTCGTCCTGGTCACTGAACAGATATTACATGTATTGAGTATGTCAGTGAAGTTTGTCCTGATCACTGAACAGATGTTACACATATTGAGCACATCAGTGCAGTTCGTCCTGATCCCTGAACAGATATTACACATATTGAGTATTGAGCACATCAGAGAAGTTTGTCCTGATCACTGAACAGATATTACATATATCGAGTACATCACTGCGGGTCATCATAATCACTGAACAGATATTACATATATTGAGTACATCATTGAAGTTTGTCCTGATCACTAAACAGATGTTACACATATGGAGTACATCAGTGCAGTTCGTCCTGGTCACTGAACAGATATTACACATATTGAGTATTGAGCACATCAGAGAAGTTTGTCCTGATCACTGAACAGATATTACATATATCGAGTACATCACTGCGGGTCATCATAATCACTGAACAGATATTACACATATGGAGTGCATCAGTGCAGTTCGTCCTGATCCCTGAACAGATATTACACATATTGAGTATTGAGCACATCAGAGAAGTTTGTACTGATCACTGAATAGATACTACACATATTGAGTACACAAGTGCTGTTCGTCCTGATCCCTGAACAGAGACTATCAGACTGTTGGGCCGATATTGCCAATATCGGTTTTGGCCGATATCGGATATTTCAATCACAATATCGGGCTGATACTGATCCGATATTGTAAACAATGTTTGTATACGGTCATATATTCTCCAACGCATTTAGCTCATCATAATTCCTTAAGTTAACCTCGACGCAACACGAAAATTATGTAGAATAATACGTGGGGTGCATTTTCAAGTCGTGAACCCCAAACATGACAGCTGGTAATTTGCATCGTAAAAAAAATAGTAATTTTTAGCATGTATCATCATAACCTATATAACTAGTCTACTTAGTGCATTGCAATGTTCTGGTAAGTACACAGATAAACAAATAAAACATGGCCGCTAAGCAAGACTGTGATAGGACAACATTGGTATTCTCTAGTACGTCCGAAATTATATAATTTTTTTTAACGCACCCTCACATGTTATGAAAACACACTGTTAAACGTCCATGTTTCCTCCCGCTAGCGTCGGTGTTCTCTCCCGCTAGAATACCACGTGTACAAGCGCACGGGGATTTCCGACCCACTCAGCGTGGTACAGATCACGTAACAAATGCAGAAATTTTTCGTAAAAATATTGTTTGTAAGGGATCATTTCAGGGGTTATCCTGTCTTTGAATGTCGTTTACAAACTTTCAACAGTTAGGATTGCATTAATTGATTCTTTTCAATGATGCCCCGATGATTTTATATTAGCACCACTGTATATGACAGCTAGCTCCCTGCTTGTACTAGTAGAACCAGTATGCCTGTATGAATGAGGCCATGAAAACAAGGCAGTGCAGAGATTTGCACTTAAATATGATTTAATATGATTGAGGTTTGAATTTGACTCTCAAACAAGTGTGTTATATTGACTTGGGCATAAAACATTGAATCTAAGATGAAATATTTAATATACAGTACCGTTCCGTCCCAATTGACACTCGTCCTCGTCCCAAATCGTCCCACTCGTCCGAACTTCGTCCCCTCAAAATCCCCCCTCTGCCAAACCGCAAATACAAACCAAACTCGTCCGCTATTATTAGCAACAAAGACTCGTCCGGACAGAAAATCGTCCCCAAACACAATAGGATTAAGAGATAGCCGAAATACACACCTGTTTATACCAACAGTCACTGTCCATACCAAACCATCCCATGGACTATAAATCCTGCAAGCCTGCCTGGTTAAGTACTGGTACCATTATTCACTAAAAGAAGGAATACTAAAAGCCTGATTATTAGTGAGAAATTATCCACAACAAAAGTAATATTCCACACATTCCATACAGTATCTTCATCAAAGAAACTATAGCACCAATCATGAACTCCAGCAATTGTGTCATGCAGCTGGCAATCTTTCTTTCAGATA
>JAODAG010314064.1:0-12304 GCA_027574785.1 Orphnurgus asper | reverse complement strand
TTATCCTCCCCCCCCCCCCCCCCGCAACTTTTTGCAGGTATCGGTGGCTTCATCGCCCGTCAGAGGAAGCCCTCTTCCAAATCAAGGAGCATTTCGACGGACAGCGAGGACTTCAGGATGTCGGAGTGTACATCGTTTGGAGAGGTCGCAGGTGAGCTGGCCAGATTATATAAATATTATAAATGATCCACTTTTCGCTTTAATAGGGAGGGGGGTGGGGATGTCTAATGAAGCGATAGACGGTGTCGGGTAAAACGTCTGAGCGTGTCTCCAATAATATACTGCGCGTCTGTTTCATGCCTTTCGCACGCGTGCTGTAGATTTAGAGGCCCGTGACTTTTTTTCTTTTTAATTTTGTACGACGAGTCAGGCGTGTTCACTTTTCCGTCGACCCATTTTGAATAATTGAGTGAATTTTGTTTTCATTTAACGACTCATCGCCCCACAGACGGAGTCGACGCCCCAAAACAATCTGGGAAAAACGAAAAACAGAAAAGGAAACGAAGGCCCAAAAACGTCAGCGAGCTGGAGCAGAAATTTCCATCGTACATTCAGGTAGGCTTTCATCGAATAGTTTTCAAAAACTTTCCCAGTGGGCAACCTGAAAATGTCATCAATGGTAACCGTTAACCTACGTTAAAAGACTCGGCTCTATACCACATTGAAACCTCTTCTTTGATGCAGATGGCACTTATAACAGTTTAGCATTACGATTCGTTAAGGTTATGTAAATCGGAACGTTTCGTTCTTTACACGATTTACCACCATTCACTCGAAACTGCGCTGCTTAACCCCCGCGATATTTGAGCTCGAGTTGATATGCTGTGGCGCGGACATGGCGTCATCAACAAACTTCGACAGGCAATGTACGGCCATCGGATTTGAAAATTTCAGCCCAATCGTACACCGGTGGCGCCCGCTGAGCAGCAACATACATGGACAGGATCAGGATACCACTCACTCGTGTACCGTTGAGTGCTGTACGTGTGAAGGGTCATAATTGGGCAGCTGTGTCCGTCGTCGGGGAGGCATGACGTAAACCGTTTTCTTTCCCCCCCCCCACGGAATATTGTAGGAGGCCTTCTTTGGAAAATCTCTGCTCGACCAGAGTAAAGAACAGCCAGACGGTACCAGTCTTTCCGGGGAGGAGGTCAACCCTTCCCTTCAATCTTCAAGACACCCGTCAGACAAGAAAGACAAAGGTGCGGAGAGTGGCCCTGCTGCTGATGCATCGAAGCACCAGGTGAGCTTTTTGCAGTTCGTTTTCTGTTGTTGTTGTTCGTTTTGTCGGTCATTCGGTCATTCAATCAATTGATTTTTGGTTTCATTCGTTCAATCATTTGGTCATCAGTTCATTCCTAGAGTCATTTCTTGCAATATTAAGTTGCATCCAAAAGTTAATCAAACACAGCAGGGAAGAGGAACGTTTGTTGTTAGTCACTGCACACATTTTTTTATTGAGGTCGCAATAGTTACTCGCTACATGTATTTGACCTATTGACCTGATTTGAAGCCAGTGTGTAACCGACGCTTACTCTGTCAATGTTTTAGTATCACGGCTCCCATCCTTCTCGGCCAAACTGTTAAGATTGACAATAAGTGACGTTGTCTTCCGAAGGTAAAAGGATAACTCCTTGATTTTTGCATGTCGAATGAGATAACATTACTCTATGAGTTGATTGAATCCACAACGAGAGATGTGGTGACTTAATTGTCGTCTGCGATTTTTTTTTTTTTTTTTTGCTGCTCCAGACACCAGGACAGGACAGCAGCGACCTGGGAGGTGGTGAAGATCCACTCAACTTCTTGCCCCACGCTGAGATAATTGACATGCTGATGGGAGACAACTTGGAGAAGACCGATCCCACAAGTAAGTTAATCGATCAACATAAAACTTTCTCTAACTATCAACTCGTGATTTTAATTTTCTTCTCTATTCAATTTGGAAGGCAATTCCAGACGGGGCAAAAGTCATTCGAAACCAAAAATTACTCCGAGATGTTAAACCAGACCTCCCTCCCCCCGGTGCTAGATTAAACTGCCGCCAGCTTCAGAAGACTCGGCTTATGAACGATTGAAGTTAATTACGTCAGGGTGATTCCAGCTACTACCCTGACTGCTCTTTAGCATTTAACTTACGGTTTGTTGTCTTTCGTTGACCCAGGTCTAACGATGCCTTCAGTCGAGGGAGAGGGTCCGACGAGTCAACCCCCACCCCCGGGGAACACCGACGCTGGTGCCCAAAACCACAACCCAGATCAGATTGAAGAATTGGAATCGATATTAAACTCAAACTTGGAACAGATGGTCCCAGAGGATGGTAAGGTTTTCTCGTCCGATTTTTCATTTCAACCCTTTTATCGTGATCTGCTAATATTTGACTGAAATGTATTCCTTTAAAAGTAACTAGTAATACCCCCTTCACCTTTGATGTGAAGATTGGCTTTTGTTACCATTAACCGTTAAGATGGTGATTTGTGACTCTTAAAACTCCCAACGGTACACGTTGTACGTACCACAGATTCATGCTTTGTGTGAGAGAGCAGTAACAAACATGTATTGACTGGTTCATGCGAGCCACGGCAATGCGTCTGCTCACTGCGAATGTTTAGCACTCCGATGAGCAGATATGCCACGGCGGCGATGATGTCATCAAACAGCTGCGGCCATGGGATTTGAAGACTACACCCTGATCGTACATCCCCTGTACCGAGCTATCAATAGAAAACTGTTGTAGCAAGTTTTACTTTTGCGGCTGCTTGGTTAACCTTTCTCTGTTTGAGATAAAGGAGGTTCACTAACCAGTATTTTCCATCTTTGACAGATTTGGTCCATATGGACGGCAAAGAGGTCGAAGATCTCCTGTCGGGGGTTCTGAGTCCCAACGAACAGCACCAGCCGCCTCATCAAGGTGGCACGAGCAATAATCTGTCCCCCAACTCTGGTGAGTAGTAGTCCACACTTCACAGATTTATAAAAAACAATGATTGTTTTTTCCTTCAGTTTACCAAGTCAGTCAGTCCTCTTTCGCCCCATTTTGTAATTAAAGTTTGGGAAGTGCATCGGTTGTAGCGATAACCTGGCGCTAGTGAATTATCCCTTTTGCATGTAGATAAATGAAACCTATATTTGGTTGTTTCATCTCAGGTAGCGCTTCCCTATGCTACTCTTGTCCTTCCCCGGGGCTCTCACGAGTCACTAAAGTTGTTTACATTTTGAAATTGTGACTAGAGTCCTCCTTCTCTGTTCTCTCAGTTCCCAGCGGAGTACCCACTGCTGGACATCACCATCCAGGGATGGCGGGACGATCCCCTCACCATCCAAAGTCCCTCCCTCCCCTCCCAAATATCATTCCGAGCAGTAAATCCACAGGCCAGAGTTCTGAAATTACAAGGTATGAGTAGCGGCCACCCGTATGGAAGAGTTTGACCTGTTACGTATTTCATTGTTTCATTGTGTATGTAAGAAGGATCTCCACGTTGTTACGTTAAAATAAGTTTAATGCTTTAATTTAACCTTTAATGTAATTTAACCTTTAATGTCTCATGGAATTAAGTTTATTATTATACATTTGCATTCTGAGTAGCAGAAATGGCAAAATTAATATAATATTATAATATAATATTTTCACCATTATTTGTATCTTCCCCGACTACAGGTGTATAAGGGAAATTGCTACTTACGTATTTTATATAAACAAAGTTATGTACATTGACGAAGTTTATGGTAGGCTCTGGGAAAGACATCTGAGGTAGTTAACTGTTACATTTACATTTAATTTTTGTCATGTGCTAACCAAATACAGTAACGCTCTCACGCCTCTCCTCTTTGAAACTCACGCCACTTAACATCACTCCATGTAAACGATATCTACACACCGGATACACATACCCTACGAAAGCTAACGAATGTTCTAAATCTTACTGGTGGCGCTATTTTGTAACATTTAACTTTAAGGGCAGTGCACCATGCAAAGCAAAACGTCTGCGCCCGACGAATAATGATTCTGGACGGCGGCAGCGGCCTCTACAGCCAACTGTACAGTAGACGGCGGTGATTGAGGAGGAGATGGTGCTAGAGGAGAAGAGTGTCGTGTTATGTCCTTTGATTTTAATGATTCTCATGAAGATTGAAACTTTGGATAATCAGGTCTGAAACGGGGTGGCGAAATAGGCCTGACATTGACGTCAGGGCCATCGGGCCGGGCGCTATCGTTACCGAGTCTTTGCGAAAATGCTTACGAATATGCACGAACATTACAGCGGATGTTTACAATGAGTGAATATGCCGCATGTTCAAGCGTAGCCCGGTAAATCTGTTCTGCATAACCCGGTAAATCTGTCTCAAGCCAAGCAGGGGGGGGGATTCCCAACCGCTTGTGAGATCATGCAGTTTATTTTGCCACGTGTCGATGCTAACACAGACACAGATATGCCGGGTAACATAGTTGTGTAACATAGTTGGAACTATGTTTTGGATCAAGTCTGTAAGGTTACTGTTTCCTCTCCACAAATGCTACATACCAATATACTTTTCCACAAGAAAACAAAACAGATGTATGAAGAATTTTCCAGAAATGAGATGCCCTTATAATTAAACCAGCTGCGACAAACACCGTGGAATACTGACTGGTAGTCCCTCGTGGGTTTTCTGTCCTCCTCCTGACAGCCCCGCGTTCAGCCCCGCGTTCAGCCCAGAGTACTCCGAGCCTCGCAGCCCCTGGACGAGCATGCCCCCCGAGGACGGATCGTCCACCGGCCACTCCAAGAGCAACATCAGCTCCCAAAAGTGGGAGAAGGACGAGAAGCTGGGTCAGCTTGCGACCATCTCGGCGGTCTACTACTGCAACGTCCAGCATCCCCATCTGATGGAGGAGTTCCCAGGTATTTTTGCAGGGTTTGCTTCGGCCGGCCCGGGATCATTTCAAGTTTTAACAACGGCGGATCCCCGTGAAATCGCTAACAATTCACGGCGTGAACTCGTTTCTCATTCAGCAAATATATATTATATACAAATTTTTTAAAAACATCTTCATCTCAAAACATTTTAAGAGTGGATTAACTCAAATTTAAATGAATCTAAAATGAAATAAATACATGTCTTTAAATGTAATGCTAGTCCGTTTATGTAGTTGTATGTATGTGTATGTATGTAGTATTTTTCCTCACGTCGAGTCGAACAAAAACAAAAATGGACAGAGGGGTTTTTTTTTTCCGTATTCTTCATCAGATTGGCCTTCAAGGTTGAAACAGATTCGGAAACTGTGGCGGAACGTATCCACGGCCGACAGACAATATTACCTGGTGAGTGATTGATTTTTTTTTTCTAGGTTAGTATGTATACGTTTATTGTAGCTTTCTCCCTTTCCCGAGTATAGAATACTTTGAAATTCCTTAATTGCAAAGCAGATGATGATGATGATGAGATAATGGTTAAAAAGAAGAGGAACACACTCCCGTCGGAGACTTAAATTTGGTTGTTGGTCTATAAGCTAACCCGGTTTTTGCTCGATTTCTACTACAAACTGTGATCAATTAATTTTTTTGTCCTTTTTTTAGTGTTCGGGGGTCTTTTTTTGGTTTTTGTGGGATCCTTCAATTTCTTGGTGTGTTGGGTAAATTAGGACAAACCTTGACTATGACCTGAAATGTTACATTTCAGTTTAAACACATAACTGTGCTGGAAATACATACAGTCTGGAGCCCTCTCCATTATTATAAATATATTTCTTCATCATATTGTACAAGTTTAAGACTGTATGTCTATTTTTCCTCATGACCCCCTCAGACTTTCTGGGTCAGTACTGTGACCCCTGAAATAAATATTGCAAAAACGGCCCGATTTATTAAGACACGTCTGCAAATACTCAATGGGATGGCTGCTGATATTGCTTGGCAGCCATCAGGCGCTCAAAACGAGGACGAATGCGTGACAGGCAGCACTTCATGTCAGCGTCGATCACAAGCCTATAAAATATGCAGTGAAATATTTCATCGTCTAAATTTGGCCAAAATTGCCCTGCACCTATCTCCCCTACAACTAACTGTAGGGTGTAATTATGTCTGAAAATATGAAATGCGAACCAATTTTGCAAGTTTCAAAATTGCAGCATCCCCCTATGGGTTTGTTACGTGTGAAGCGAGCTATGGCAGAAATAACGCATGTAACAACAGAATTGTAGCTGGCGAACAGTGTATTTGTAAACTGGTTTTGGTTAAGAACCATTGGTCTATATGATAATACAACATACTTTTCCTGTTTTTTTGTTTTTACAGCAAAAAGCGAGAGAGAACCGAGCGTCCTTGAGGATTAAAGAAGCACAAAAGGTACGGAAGCTCCAAACGACCCTTTGTGCAACGCACAGTACGGCGTACCGACATGGGGTGCCGGGGGGGGGGGCGTCGTCAGGTCGGTCCAAGTCCACCAAAGGTCCGTACAATTCTCCATCCGTGGAGCGTCGAATGAACTTGTTTGGTGAATCGTCGATGAGATGCAGGGGTGCGTGACGGTGCACTAAACTGTGACCGTTGACCGTGGACCGACCTCTCCCTGGGAGGTGCAGTAGATGGACCGCCTTACAACTGGCAGGTGGATACGTTGTGGAAAGGGTACATCATCCCCTTTTCAAATAAAAAGAGCCTATGTTGGAATTGGGAAGTACCCTTTGAAAATGAAAGAGTGAACTCTATTTTCTAGATGAGAGTTCTAGATGAGCGTCTTCCAAATTATGATGCATGCAGCGTTTAAAGCTGTGTTTCGTTTGTCATTTTAATTGTGTACTGTTGAATCGGTTGTCCAGGCTTGTTAAATCATTAAAACCACGATTTGGGGAAAAATGTTTCCTTGATTCTTGTACACGTAACGGTGGTTAACGGTGTGTGTATCTGGCAATTTCTTTTCGTTCATTGGAGTGTGTATTTTGTAGCTACAGCCAAAAAATTTAAGCGGTGGATCATTGAGTTGTCAGCTCTTTCCATCCGTTATTTCTCTCGTAATCAGATCTCCGAAGAGATACAACAGAAACGTATAACCGGGCAGGATGGGGGCTTATCTACTGGACAGAGGGGTAAACATTCCATGGCGGCTAATCCAACAGCAATAGAGGCACAGGGACAGGCTCCCCTAACACCAGGTAATACTTCACTTTGTGCAGCAAATATATAAATGATTCTGTTTTCTCTGAATAGTTGCAGAAAATAATGTCGTGTTAACCTATCTTTCACTCTACACTAAGAAGATCTGACCGTACATGGTAGCATAATAGTTGATTGTTAATTGCCAAGTTGTTATAATTGATTCATAGTTTAGATAATCACATATGGGATGAAGAAATTATCAGTTTGGTACAGTACGGCATGGCCTAGATTTCCTTTAAATGCAAAGTTTCTTGCCAGATTTGTATTTGAGGTAATCACATCTGGGATTAACAGCTTATACAGACAGCATGGTACAGCCTTGATTTATATTAAATGCCAAGATCCTATTATATAATCAGTCAAACTTAAGATCATAACATCTGGGAATAAGTAATTAACAATTTACACAGCACATCCTAGAATCCTCTCGTTAGATGATCGTTGAAATAGTTTTGGAACCCCCCAGACTGCGATCGGAGCCATGGGAAGTGTTTACTAAATATTTATTTTTTGTTTGTCCAATATTTTCAGGCATACCAAATAACTTGGGTTTGCAAGGAGATATGGTAAATCCAGGCCAACGGTTGTCCCAGGTGGCTGACCGCATCCCTCCATCACCCGTACTACAGACGCCTACAGGTGCTCCCCCTGGGTCAGGCTTTCCAATGACACCCGGTGCACCGTCCCCTGCACAGCAGTCCATCCACAGTGGCGGTTCCACCCCAGTCCATCTACCAGAGCGGTCGCCGCACCACGCTGTAGACGCTGTGGTGCTGCCAGGGCCACATAGCGGTATGCCGCATGGGATGAACGGAGTACCGTTGGGACCAGCGACGCCGACGTTGGTCGAAAATCCCATGCAGTCGCCAGGCATGGCACCGAACCCGATGGTCCCTCAGATGGCGGGTGTTCAGCCTCCTCCACATTTGGCCCAAGGGAACCCTGCAGCGGCTACACCGTCGTCTGCTCAGTCGCCGTTTGCTCAGGCTCCTCCCCCTCCCTTCAGTAGCAGCAGTCAAGAAAACCTTTCAGCCATGGAACCGTTCCAAGGAAACGATAGTAGACATCTCCACCTTCAACAGCTGAAGGAATGGTTGTCAATCCGCCAGGGGCGGAGGAGGGAGCAGCTGGGATGGAGCAACGAACAGCCTCGACCGCCACCACCGCCCTACCCTGGACAACAGATGGGACAGTTCCCTCCTGGGATGCATGGCCCAGTAGGAGGAAACTTTGTTGATCCTACCATGGCGGCTCAACCTGCGTATCCCATGCAGCATCCTCAGTTTGTCGTTGGCGCCGGCGGAGGAGGCGTGAGCCCCAGGATGATCAGCGACTTGGCCGGCCAGCTGCAGACGGGCGTCCAACCAAATCAGATGGCCAAACCTCTTTACAATGCAGTAGATACACGGCCAGGGGCCACCGTGGTGAAACCGCCTGGTGCCCAGGGCCCATTCATTGAACTTAGACATAACATGGCCATACCAGCCCATCAGAGGCCGAGACATTTAGGACTAGCCGTTGTGAACAAAAAAGTAGTCCACAGGCCGGGAGTGCCGACAAATTCAGGGGACCTCTACGATCAGTTCCTCCAGCAGGAGACTGGATCCATTCCGACCAGTCAGCCGGGATTGTTTAGAGAGGTCAGCGTACCTGGCCAGGCTGTAGCGCACCCTGCACACATGGTACCTCCGAGACGGCTCTCCCTGCCCGATAGCCAAGCGCAGCACGTGGCCCAGATGTTAGCGGCCGGAAGGCCGCCGGGAAGCACCCCTGCAGCGGGTGTCCTACCGCCTAATGTGAACCGGCCCCCTAACCCTCCGGCAGTTCTGCCCGGCACGCCGTCAGCAAATGAACCTGGGCCAAATCCAGACCATGAAGCTCAGCTGGACGACCTTCTAAAGGAAGGGGACTTCAATCTATTGGACTACGCCGTCTCAGACGTGGACACCAACAAGAACTCCGAGGAGAACCAACAGCTTTTCAAGGCGTTCGGACTGGGCGACGATCACGAGGAGGTCGTGCAGGAAGCGGCGACCGGCCAGAGGAAGAAAGAGGTCGCGGGACATCAACAAATCCTCAAGGACCTCCAGATGGTGGCCGCCAAACACGAAGTCGGCCAAACCTCCCGGCAGCAGGCCAATGAATCGCATAGAGGGACCGATGGAAACGTACAAACGGCCACAGATCGGCAAGGACCTGGGACTGGTCCGGGACCTTCGACAAGGCCTGCTAAAGGAACATTAAAGTCTAAGGAGGAGGACGAAAAACTGAAAACAAAATGCCAACATGTCCCAAGCAAGGTGCCCAAAGAAGAAGACAAAACTCAGAACAAGGAGAGAGTGGGAAGTGGTGAACCAGCTGCACGACAGAGAAAAGATTCCTCTGCAGCTGACGGACATCCGGAGAGTAGCGATGGAGCCAACCCTCAGACCTCGGCAACGATGCAAGTAGACTCCGAGGTCGATGCAGAGGGTACAAAACCGGCAGCGGAAATCAAAAGGGACATTCTGGAGTGCGATCTGGAAAGACCACCGTCGAAAGAAGCTAAAGGAGAAGTCAAGCACGAAGAGATGAAGATCAAACTAGAACCGGAAGAACAGACGATGTCGAGTTGCAGGCACCACGGCGTCAACCCCGAGATGGAGCCCAGTGAACCTACGGTTGCGTCGACCATGCCAGAGGACTCTAAAGAGGGAGGCAGTAATTCAGCAGCAGTAGCAGCAGCTAGCGATGAAGGTAGCCCTCAGAAAATATCTCCACCTCCAGAAGGTAGCGTTGGTACCCCGGTGGAAACCTCTATAAAAGTGGAAGATTCAAAGGATAGCAGTCCAAAGATCATGGAGAAGGCTAACATCGGAAATGCAGAGACTGCTACTGGTTTTATTGGCGGGGAGGTCTCCCCTGCGACCGCGTGGTCGGAGAAAGGCGGCAAGACAAAGCAAACCGAAGGGACATATGGCGGACGAGGGAAAGAGACGAAGAAGAATGCCATGAGCAAGAATGCCATGAGCAAGACGCCGGCTCCAGCGAGCACGGGTGAAGAAGAATCGGGGCCAGTCAAGGAAGTGGTAAATTCAAAACGGTCCACGTCAGCTGCCACCGTCAACAAACCTACGGAAGGGGAGACGACGACGTCGGAGGAGGAGGTGGTGGTCCCTGCTACCGAATCTGCCGCTCCCATAGCAGTGTCTCAAACGGTACAGGTCGACGCCCCGAGAGAAACTCCGGCAGTAACCTCAAGCGGAGAACCGTCGACAACCGCATTGGCAGTCGACGGAGCCGGCGATGCATCTACGGGTCCACGAAGTAGGCCCCTATTGATAGAAGAGCAACCGTTGATCTTACAGGACCTATTGGATAAGGAGAAGAAAGAACAAGAGGGTCAGATAGGCAAAGCACCTACGACAGATGGGACCACGGACCAGTCGGCGGCGGCGAGCAGGGACCAGTTGCCGTTTCCAGAGTTGGACGAGATGGACTTCAAGCAGTTACAGGAGGAGGCCAAGTTACTTGCCAAAGGTGAGGGTGAGGTTTTTTGTTTTGTTGTACATATCGCTTGTGTCATTGCATGTATTGATGGCTGTTCGGCAGTTTGAGAGAGATAAAAGAAATGTTGTCTGGTAGCATCTTTGACGAATGAAATTGTCTGGTGAGTGGTGGGTTAGCGTGAATACATCTCGTGTAAAAGTCTTGATTATTTATGGTCAGAATTTATTGCCCCATCCAATACTGTTATTACTTATATATTTTGTGCGAAATCATCCCTTCCTGCTGCATTTGGTCATGTCATACTGGATTCATGTTTTTTTTCTTTCCCTGGTTCATTTCTTATCATGTCATGCTGTCGGCGTCCACTGCAAGTCTCTTATCCTCGTCGTCCTCTGTCGAATGTTTCACTCTTGCACACTTTTCTGAGTTTTCATTCACGAGTATTGGAAAAAGACAAAAAAATTGGTTTTGCGTGCAAAAGCTAGTATGGAGACGTCCCAGAACAGGACTACATTTGCATGTCCATAGACTAACACATCTCAGTTGACCTTTTTTTAAAATGCTAGGGATTGCATCAGACTCTATCAAAACCAGTCTCCTCTCCCCCCAGCCTTCCCCCAGTGCTTTCACTATAAAAGTTGATCTAATCGGGAGGGGGATTTTTTTTTTCAAGCTCGTCGAAACTGATCATTATTATCCTTCATTATCGTCCAAGTTATGACTTTAAGGCAAAAGCTTGTCCGAAAGTTATTTTCTCTACCTACAATCACCTCCAAGCCTAACCCCAGCGGCTATCCTGGTTTAGTCTGCGAAATGCTCTGTTTCGTTCGTTACCTTCCTTTCCATTATTTCCTCCGAATCACGCTGCAAGTGCACGCTTTGTGGTTTAAATTTCTTTTGAATTGATCTGCGGCATGCAAATGTAATCAGAAGGCGTTTTTGTGGTAGCTCTCTTGCACCTACAACACTTACAAATACACAAACTCACTTTAGTTTTACATTCTGACCGAGGTCTCCATTGTGCAAAACTCCATGACCCTGGCAGTAGAAGATCAACGATAGATTTCTAACGAGGACTTGGTGATTCTTTTGAAATGACTACCAAGGACTTGGGGATTCCTTGGGTCAAAATACAAAACAAACGCTCGCCCACTATTTATAATTAAAATCATAACTTTAGAAAGAGAATAAAAAGGGGTGCAGTGGGTTGTGGTGGGCAGGTAAGTTGACAGTAGTGCACGTGCGTGTTCTGCTTACATCCAGCGACGTCAATCGGATTTGAGCGCCTTGATCCTTGCTAAATTTGAGTACATTCCGCTACCTGACATAGAAGGGCACCACATGAAACCGCTCCCTTACCGCAGGGTCAATCCCGACTAGGAGAGAACATTGACCTCTAGTCTACCTGTGCGTGATGTGAAATTAAAAATCCAGACCGTTGAGCGAGTCTCTCACATTTGTGAGACATAAACCACGACCCTCCCATGAACAGGTTTACGTCGGTCGTGGACAGGACAGGTGTATTTATGGAGAGCGCCATTTTACCCTGTGACCGAGTCGAGTTTGGACTACCATGATCCTGTCCTGTGTTTCTTTCAAGCTGTGACTATCGCCTTGCTTCTAATCCATGTTGTGCATCCTTGTACGTTTTGCAATGCCACTTTCGTTTAAAAATGAAA
>JAODAG010314041.1:0-12305 GCA_027574785.1 Orphnurgus asper | reverse complement strand
GATAAAATTGTGAGGCAAAATAGCTGCTATTAGCCAAACTAAGCAATATATTCGCTGATATACTGGTTAGAATTGATGGTGTGTGGAATATGGTATGGTCTTTTCAAATTTATAGTTTAGTCTATCATACCTGGAAACTGCATGGGATTGTGGGTGGAATAACTGTTCGTCCTTTTCTCTCCATTGCGCGGATTAGAGGATGTATATTGTCAGGAAATTCCCACATTTTATTACAAGCAAATCCAACGTTTATATTTGACGGTAATTTACCGTTAATACTAATACGAGATATCAAATTTGATGGATGTCCGAATCTATTAAAATATTGTGCATTCACCAAACCCTTGGAAACAGGCAGGAAAGCAGCTTTTCATATCTACAGGCTACTTACAACATCTCCAATTTCATAACTTGCTGCATTCCATAATCCACCATGTTCTACGAATGCTTTGGCAATGTCTGCTTTAAATTCATTTGAAAGGGTTTGAACCCATTTTTTTCTTGACAACTGGGAAAGCTGCATGACTTTCACAGAGAGACACATCTAAATCTGAATCTAATTCTACCTCTATGAAGTTTATTAGCTTTTCGTGGTATTTTTGTTTACGATAGACTCTACCATCTGGTAATACCTACTGTAAATTTTCACGTTCATCTAAACTACCTATCTAAACTACCTATCAACCACACAACCACTGGATTTTGTAGGTGCTCTTGATAGAATCCCAAATATCAACCCTCAAAATAAAAGATTTTTCTTTCTTGTGGAAAATTTAACACTTTTGACCAAGCATGTCCGTTATGTGATATATATTCGATATTACCCTGACATTTAATTCCTGACGACAATGTATTTTCCAGTTTCGGGAATAGTGTCAACTGTTATAGATTTTAAAATGATAGCCTTTTTAATTTTTTTCTCGAGGTTTGTAACATCTTCTATTGTAACACCTTGTTCGTGTACATGTTGTTCCATTCTGCAATAATTTGTTTTCTTTTTTCTGTGAGTCCTGAACTTCTAGGTAATGTTTGAAAATACTCTATGCATCTTTGTGCACCACACTTTATGTTCACCCTTTTTTTGGCTGAAAAATTAGGTTATCAGAATTTGGTTCATTATACTGAATAAACCATAAACAACTGCACTTACAGGGTAAGCATGTTGACAATATCAATACTTGTCAGCAATCCTGGTTTGATATCTCTTGAGATGATTGCATTTTATTACTACCCTTTTTAGTTTTCATGGGTCCTCTATTATTTTCAATTTCATATCTTCCTTCAATAAAATTGTGAGAGAACATCAGTAGAATTCAGGTTCCGCAAGAAGTGACACCCAAAATGCAAACCAAATCCACATTATATGGAATAATTTTTTAATTAAAAAACATAACAGCTATAACAATGTCAATCAATAGAAAATATTATGAACATAGTGTATCATGGAGCTGTAGTTGGAGGTAGAAGTGTCATTTACAGTAGGGTTGTAAATAAATTATTTAAGATTATACCAGCAGATCTTTATTATATATTTCTGATAGTTCAAAACTCACTGTGACTGTTGGATCAGCAACCAAGGGGTGGTTTGATCAGCCAAGGTTATTTACCAGAAAAAAAAACATGGACCCTAAATTGTAAATAGTTGTAAATATTGGTTCTTGTGCTCAACACCTTTCTTACACTATTGATGCAAGTTTGCAGAAAAGTCCAAGACCCTGCTTTTTTACTTTTTTTATTAAGGACTTTTATTTTTTTATTAACGAAATTTTTAGTCATTCCATATTATGACGATTCAAACTCGTCCACAATCGTCCTAAGTCAAAACGGACAGAATGGTGCTGTACCTCTCTACAAGATCTCATATGATATCCATCTTGAATACCTGGTATACCTCTCTACACAATCTCAGATGATATGAATCCTGAATAGCTGGTAGGTCTCTCTAAACGATGGTATCCATCCTGGTATACCTCACATGACAAGTCATTGTGTACTAAATTACCTCTCTTTGCCTTTGTTACGAACACAATGTTAGAATGTTACTATAATTTCAAGTTACAATGTTACTATAATTTCAAGCCATAGAAATGTCATTCATTACAGCTAGTAAACCTTCCAAATTCTGTGGGTGTTTTAGTTGCAATATAGATTGATAAAGCTAATGTGTAAAATAAATTTAAGTGTTACTTACTCTTCATCTGGCTGTAGTACTCTGCATTCTCTAACATCCAGATTCTTGTTTTTACTTCAACTTCTCTCTCACTCAAGATAAACTACGAGAGAAAAATAACTTCTGAAAAGCAATGCTACAAGTTTGCAAGAGTGTTTGTCACACAAGCCATCTAGGACAGCTCATGACCAACTTCTAAGTCTCATGGAAAAGCTAAGCACTACTTATGTCAGACTAATGCAGGTAAAACTCAAGAAGAGACGAATAAGAATGACATACCAACTCCTATCATGTCCAATTATTTCCTACAGCAGTTAAGTGTCCGCTTCTTAATTAGTCCAAAGGTTGCCAGTTTGACTCAGGCATTTTTCGTTCAGCACAGCTGCTTTGCAGTGGTGATGAGTTCCATCTTCCATGGTGTTTAGCGATTCGGTTCGATTTTCAATAACTTTCAATGTCACAATAACTTTGCTCTGAACAGCTGTAGTTTGTTGGTGACAAACAGGTTGCTCTCACTGCTTCCCTCGTTCTTTGAGAAAGTGGTCGAAGATCGATGGTTCATTTACGTCTGTCATCTGTCAGATGAGGATGTTAAATGGTGGTCAGTGGAACAGGATGGGATGGATGGTTACATGTCTGCCTCATTTACTTCTGAACAATGGTCGAAAGATAAAGGCTTGTTAGAGCCAGTGTTCATCCATGATGATCAACATGGACATGGTTTCTCATTTCCTATTAAATCAAACTGCCTAGGGTGGACATTTCACAAAGTTTGATTCTTGTAGTAGAAAATTCATTTATTTAGTTTAGTAAAGGATCAGGATGGGCAAGCATCCTCATAAAACGACCCCAAAAGCCAGAGACCCAAACCACAACAAACTTCAATGTTCCTGGAAAAATTGACTGTCAAGAGCATTCTTAAAAGACATTGACACTTTTAGACACAACTAAATCAGGCTCATCCACAACTCTCTGTGAGAAGAAATTCTTCCTAACATCTAACCTATATCACCCCTTCTTCAATCTTGAAACAGTGATTTCTAGTGCTCCTGAACTATGAACAGTTTCAAATGCTTTGAAGTAGTCAAGAGAAGTTACATTAAAATGCTTCAACCATGACTTAAGAAAGACCCTTCTTGGAACCTTTTCCAATATGCCTATGCTTTGAAAAGCAGGGATGTCATGCCAGTACAGCATACTCCAAATGAGGCCTAACCAATTGCTTGTAGAGCCTCACCACAGTACCCTAAAGACAAAAACTTGAAATTGCACCTAATCATTCCTAAAATCCAGTTATCATTCCTAAAATCCAGTTACCACTCCTAGCTGCTTCAGCCCGTGCACTGGCTAGTAGCCTCCGCAGAAGAATTAGGTAGTATGACGGCTGGCTGAGAAAAATTGTTTTAGTGTTTAGAGGTTTAACCCTTATATGACATTTACATTTCTCTATTTAGTATTTATGGGGGGGGGGTAGGTATCTAAAACTTTTTTAAATTGTATTTATAATAAGCTACAAATATAACATAATATCACATAATTAGCTGCCAATATACATAAAATCTGTGTTCAAATATATTTCAAATAGTTTAAACACTGTTAATTATCATATTCTTACACATATGAGCATGCATAAGAAATAACAAATATCATAACACAAGTTACCAGTTGGTTTACTTCATGCATTATATTTCATTTAAGTTGTTTTAATGATATTTGTTATTATTACTTACGCATGCTCATATATTTAAGAATATGATAATTAATTAATAACAGTGTTAAACTATTGAAATATATTTTAACATAGATTTTATGTATATTGGTAGCTAATTGGTAGCTATTGTGACATGTTTTATATCGGTAGCTTATTATGAATACCCAAACCCCCCCCAAAAAAAATACTAATCGAGAAAAGTGATTGCCATACAAGAGTTAAAAGTGTTTTTAAACCCTAAACATGGAACAATTTTTCTCAGCCAGCCCTCCCTACTACTATCTATGATCCCCACCTTAATGAAGATACTTTCCATCAATAATATAATGATCAAGAATATATAATCCTGAGGTTCCCATACCCAATATGCATGCCTTGACCCTGCTTGCCAACATTAAAGGGAATTTGCAAATCATCAGACCACTATCAACTTCTCAGACCACTATCAACATCACTGACACTGCAAAGAAACTTCATGGTACAACTTTGAATCATCAGCAAATTTCTCAACAGAAGATCCTACTGAATTATCAATTCATTAATATAAAACAAGAAATACCTTGTAGCACCCCACTAGAGACTTCAGTGGAAGCAGAATCAGTGCAGCTACTAGCAACTACTCTGCTTTCTGTCACATAACCTGAATGCTGAATCCAGTCCAGAACATGACCATCAATACCAAACCATTCAGCTTGAGTAACATGAGGAACCTTAATCTAAGAAGGTAACATCAACAGGCTTACCACTGCCCAAGGAACTAGTAACAAATTTCAAAGGTTTGTGAAATAGGATCTCTTCCAACTGAAACCGCACTATTCTATTAAACAGTAAACATCAAATACTCCATCACAGCATCCCTGATATTTGACTCCACTACATTGCAGGCGGGGAACACTCCAAAGGGTAACTGACCTATGATTACAAGGAAGACAATGGTTGAAAATAGTACACATTCGTTCTTTGGGAACAAACCCTATTGCATAGAGTTGTTAAAAACCATGAACAGTGGACAACAAAAAGCAGCAAATGAAATAGTAATTAGCATCTGGACCAGTGCAGGATCCTTACTATATAACACAAGTGTTCGCATATTGCTGATTGTCATCACTATGTTATTGTTACATAAACATGGATAATACAATTAACGACAGGATCCCCTTTCAGCTAAGTAAACCATTTAGAACAGCCCATGTTTTTGACATGATGCTATTCTATCATAACTGAATATGTTTAAAATATGATTTAGCATTTACCTAACAGATTTAACCAGAATGTATCTGTTTTTCTTGCCTTTTCAAAGGTAAAACTTGTCTATATACTTATGAAACAAGATGCTTTTCTGGCAAATTTTATACCAGTTAGACAATAATAACTTTTGCAGGATTCTAATAACCACACAAACTTTGCTTTGTTTCTCAAACTTCAATGGATACTGACCTTCTCTAAGTCGGCATCATCAATGCCTGTTAAATCAAGTTCACCCGACACATTCTCCTCCCGCTTTTCTGTTTCTGATAATAAAAGGTGGAAGAAGTTTGCAAATCTTAATATTTACTTGACTGAGTCTCCAATGAGAATATGAATATCACAAGCCTTCCTTCCTCTTCTTTCAAAGGTTTCAGACTAATACAATTACTTTATTTGAGATGGTCAGGTTACAAGCTCACTTGTTAAGGAACAACCTTTCTTTAGTTGAAATGGTCCGGTTACAAGCTAACAGTAATCACCTGTTATGGTACAACCTTAATTTACGAGAGATGGTCAGGTTTCAAGCTAACAGTACTCACCTGTTATGGTACAACCTCACTTTACTTCAGATGTTCAGGTTACAAGCTAACAGTACTCACCTGTTATACAAATTTACTTTAGTGGAGATGGTCAGGTTACAAGCTAACAGTACTCACCTGTTAAGGAACAACGTTTCTTTAGTTGAGACAGGCCTTGACATAAATTTTAAAAACAAGTCGCCACTTGGCGAATGTCACTAAAAATCTACTCGCCAAATTGTAAAATTCACTCGCCAATTTCTTAAGTCTAGTATAACGTTATGAGTTGGCAACAACAGACAAGTGTATCTGTACCCACATAGGCCTAACGTTAGGCTAGGCTTCAGATAACGTTAGCCTATTTAATATAGTGTTGGGCCGATATTGCCAACATCAGTTCAGTTCGATAGCGATATTGTAAACCATGTACGTAAATGGTCATAAATTGTCGGCTGTGTTCAGATCATCATTATTCATTGATACCCTCGACGAAATTTATGTTGAATAATTCGTGGGGGGGGGAGGACGTCTTCAAGTCCAAACACGACAGCCGCAGCTTTAACTTTTACCACATCCAGTATAAAATACTACTTTATAATTATTTATAGGTAATTCAAACTTACCGATTGAATAAACTAAACTCTGTGCTAATCTTTAAGAAAGATGAAGCATAATTTGTGCGGCAAGTGTTGCTTCATTATTACGTAACAAATCGATTAAATTAATTAGTTGAATAATGTTAAAGCCCTTCCTATATGAAATGGAATCTTCGATTTGTACAACGGGGACTTTTAGTATTTTGGGGTTTTTATTTATTCTGTATAGGGGCATATACCATGGAGTACCGGGCTTAAATCCTGTATTTACTTTTTCCTGAGCATGATCGAAGAAGAGTAGGGTTCAAAATAATCTTGCACTTAGGAGCGTAAGTTATGGTAAATAAGGACATTTCGCGTGATAAAACTGTTGTATCATTTTTGCACGTAAGCCAGACCTGCCAGTAACGTGTGTACAGACATACCATATGCACCCATTGTGGTCAACTATGACACTCTTAGCCTGTTATATTATACATTAGCCTATATAACTTGTCTACTTTGTACATTGCAATGTTCTGATAAACAAGCAGCACATGATTGATGGCTAAGCAAAACCATGATTGGTTATTGTTATTCTCTATTACGTCCAAAATAATATCACACCTCCACGTGTGATGAAAACAGCAATTGTATGTCTGAGTTTTCTCTCTCTAGAATACCACGTGTTTGCAATATATTGAAGGGGGGAATTCTGGCACGCTAAGCTTGATACATATCAAAATAGTGTACATGGATACAGCCAAAACTAATAAAAGTCACAAGAAAACAGTACATACAGTATATCCTACAGTAATATTGCATTGCATGCCTGCAGTGTAGAATACAATAATGCTACAGCACTATTTTATCAGTGTGAGTTCAGTTTCATAAGTAGCGATCATTGATTTAAAATAGGCTAGGCCAAGCATTAATTAATTAAGAATAACGAATGTAAGGGATTAAAATGATAATAAAAATACAATGAGTCATGAATAAGCCACTTGCCAATATGGCGACCATAGTGCATTTATTGGTCGCCATTAGCCAAATGTGAATTAGTCGCCAATGGCGAGCGTGTATGTCAAGGCTTGACTTGAGATGGTCAGGTTACAAGCTAATAGTTCTCACCTATTATGGTACAACCTAACTTTACTTTGAAAATGGTCAGGTTACAAGCCAAGAGTACTCACCTGTTAAGGTATTGCCTTTAGAAAATTAATGAAGCTGGCACTTTATGGAGAGGTTATTAAATTTGAACCTGCTATTAAATTTGAACAGAAGTTAGGAAAGCGAAACAGATTTGTGTAATTTGTAGTTACGGTACCATAAATCAGTATTGTACTAGAGATTTTCGAGTCTCTTGTGATTGGCTTAGCATGTTGCACCATTTAAAGTTGAACATTGACTGACATAAAAAGTGGCTGCTTAAAACACTTGCAGTACTAAATGCCGGCAATACATTTCTTTTGTAGGGATGTTGATGGATATGAGCTGGTTTGAGGTAGGTAAAGATGGGTATTAACTATACAACTTAATTGGCAGACAGTCCTGGAAAGTACACCCAGGGTTGATCTGCTTTTCTTGGCAGTGTTAACAGGACAGTCAGTTCTTGACATATTTATAGCTTTGTGTAAGTAATTGTGATTGTAGCTCATTTAACTTTTATAATTGTGTAGACTTTGGACAGACTTAGCAATAGAATTTGGACAGACTTGGTGTTGCAGAAGTTAAACATCATGACTATCATCAATACTCACCACTCTCATCATAGACCTTCATACATTCTTCTATTGTCTCTTTCAGACCCAGGGATAGTGGTGAAGGCCTGAGGCCCATTGGTACCCTGGTATCGGATGCCCATGGAGGTGGCATCAACAAATTGTCTAACACTGCTTTACTTTTAGGTGTGAATAATTGTTTATTAGGCTCAAGTTCATTCTCCTCCTTATGATCAGGGGTATTCCCTCCCCCTGACTCCAGAGTATTCCCTCCTCCATGTAAAACATTATTTGATATAGGTTCATTTGATGATACAATTTGTGCCTCAAGGTCTGGTACCCTATCCTGAGTAGAAGACCCTGCCGTAAGGAAATCAGGGTATATATTTGTGGGATCTTTTTCCTCCTCTTGTAATGCTCGGTCTAAGGTGTCATTCTCTTCCAGGTCTTCTAACATATCATCTCGTTCTGCTTCATCCAGGGTGCTGAGAGATGAGAGGCTGACTTGATCTAAAAGTGTAAATGAAATGCAACTGGAGGGATTAATACATACAGTTTCCTTGTTGTTTTCAGCCACTTCTGTTCTTTGATTACAATTTTCAATCTAAGAGTTGGACACTATAAACATATGTGATGCACATGATCATTCAGATTTTGACATTATAAACAGATATGATGTACATGATCATTTAGATTGGACATTAGACAGATTTTGACATTAAACAGATGTGATGCATACATGATCATTCAGATATTGATATTAAACGAATGTGAGTACATGATCATTCAGACTTAGACATTGTGATGTACATGATCATTGAGATTTAGACATTAAACGGATATGATGTACACGATCATTCCTATTTAGACATTAGATGGATATGATGTATATACACGATCATTCATATTTAGACATTAGGTTAGATTTACATGATTATTCTGATTTTGACATAAACATATGTGCTGTACATTTCTGAAACAAAGCAAAAGCAATTAATTATTAATAATGTTGTATATTTTCATTTCATGACACTCAAAGTTATCCATCATGGAATCTAGAATGATCCAAGGCTTATTCTTATACTTTGGCATTTCCAAGCAGCTCTCAAAAGTTGTTTTCAAGAACTAAGTTTCAAACTTTTGAAGAAATCTCTCATAAACGAGCTAATGTAACATGTGATATAAACACAAAAAAAGAGCAGTCATTCAAGCATTGTCAAGGATTTAAAAATGGAACATATGAAGAGAGAAAAAGAAGAAAAATTAATCAATGGGTACAATTAGATGATTTTAAACACTTCACAATTGTCAAAATGTTGTATAAACTCAGTTGATCAGTTTCAATTATTTCACATAACATCTTTACTAATAATAATCTGGAAAAAACAACAAAAATATTACAATGTAAATTGCCAGCTGCAATTTTAATACCAGAAATGCAACCCAAAGCAACTTAAAACTCTACTATAACATAGCAGCAGTATTACAGTCATGGAAATTGTGAATAATTTTATGTCAACTTTCATTCCAAGTATATATTACACAGATTATTCATGGGTTCATAGATTGTAAGGACCTTTCAAAAGAGTAAAATATTTAAGGGTTGTAATCATGTTGGGAAAATAGAGTCTTGTGGTACTGGGCATTCAGGTCAGATCTCTCTGTGGGATCAATGCCGCACATGAAAGAGTGTCAGGATTTGATGAGAGAAGAAAAGATTTTGCATTCATTCCCTACTGGAAATTTCATGCTTAAGCAGAAGTTAAACAGAAATATGCATGATAACATTTCGCCTAAATTGGAATGTTTTCATGTTTAAAATTTTATGAAAAATAGAGACAAAAGAGCTTCAGTTCTGTAATTTCATGCTTAATTCAGCTTAAGTTTCATGCTTAAGCTAATTCAGTCTATATTTAGCACTTAATTGTGGCTAAACCAGTGGCTAAAATGGTGAAGATTCATCCAATTTTTTTTAATGATAGGAAAGTTATTGACAGCCAATATGTTTTCAAATATAACTATATATCTAAACAAAAACAAACAAACTTTCTTTAGTTCAACACATTCTAAATTCACCAATTTGAAAATATCCATCTGCTTCCCTTCCTGGCCTAACCCTGAGACATTTCCAATGTCTAAGAGTTGTATTATTTTAACTTTTAACTACTTTTAATGGTATGCTTGTAGCCAGAAACAGGTAACAGAACACCAGGGTTGACTGAGAGGTCAACTTCCTGTATGTCTCCAGCTCATAGTCAGTGTCAGCATTGTTTCACTGCTACACAAGGTTATGTCAGGAATGAAAACAACCACTTTATGAGATAGATGAGTGACACTAATTAAGGAGATAGTAGAATCCCAGGCATTGGTGGTAATGTACTGATCACCAGGAATGTATCTCTCATGTATTTTATTATTTCTTTGTGGATATGGTTGTTTTCTGCTGTTCCCCCAGTTTCTTACTTTTTCTAGGTATTTAAGGAGACATGGTGTCTGGCATTATCTGCTATCTTATTAGATAAATGTTTAATAAAAGAATTTAGCCCTTAGTAAGTAGGTTCTTTGTTTAATTGAAACCCTCTGATAGGTTTAGAAAAAGTTTTAGTAATTGTTGCCAAGTATTATTTATCCAATAAGCTATCGGTTGGGATGTTTTCTAACTTTTGGTTGGTGGATTGACAACTCATGTTGCCCACACCCTAGTAGGAATGTCTTATAAAAAGGGAGGAGATTGGGACTTCGGGTAGCCTAATGGCATTTGCCGTGGCTGTGAACCAATGCATTTGCATGTTCACGGGTTCGAATCCTGCCCGAGTCCGGGGTCTTTCACCGGGCGCTCCGGTTCTCCCCACATTTAGAAAAATCCGTCCCGGCTCTCAAAATTTCATACTTTCATATCTCATCTCAACAGTACCCACAAATTCAGGAGACTCATCTTATCCGGTCAAGTGTCTTTACACATGACCAGCTGAAGCACCCTTTTGAGGTGGAAGCATAACACGAGTCAATTAGTAGTGGTAGTTTAGGAAGATCATATAGTATATAGTACAACAAAATAACTTGTTGGGAGGAGTATTTTGTAGGAGTTGTTTGGAACTCCTAGAAAGAAGGAAAACTCAATTATGTGAGACAGACTTTATTCTCACTGAGATTGTATATAGTGTATAAAGTTTTGAGTAGTTAATGAGTATAAAGTTTTGAGTTGTTGAGTAGTATTCTGTCCTTCTTTTACTTCAGTCTATACGCACGGGCTACACTTGCCTGCATATTTTATTCTCTTAGGACAATAATTAATTGATATAAATATAATATCTGCATATAAAATAAAAAATATTACTAACCATCAGCTTTTTGTTTCCGTTTATTTTGCAGGGCTTTCTCAATAGCAATTTGTACTGTGGATACCTCCCCAGCTAAATCGCACATTTGTTTCCTGCTGAGCTCTTCAAGCTGTGAACAGAAAACACGAACAAAACTATTCTGAGCAGGAAGAGAGACAGTAAAATGCCAAGATTTCAAATGGTTTTTAACCAGATGTAAAATGGAGACTTCATAATAATAATAAAAATTAAAAACTAACTAGATATATATTATTATATTATATCTTCCCAACTATACGTAATTGCTGTCAAATCTAGCTTGTTTTTCAATACATCCCGTCTGTTCTATAGAATTCTATAAAAGTGTTTAAAAACTATAGAATTCCATTGAGTTTTTTTTATAGAGATTCAATAGAGTTTTTTTATAGAGATTCTATAGAGTTTTTTTATAGAGATTCAATAGTTTTTTTATAGAGATTAATTAAGAGTTTTTTCATAGAGATTCTTTAAGAGTTTTTTCATAGAGATTCTTTAAGAGTTTTTTCATAGAGATTCGTTACAAGTTTTTTATAGAGATTCTTTACAAGTTTTTATAGAGATTCTTTACGAGTTTTTATAGAGATTCTTTACGAGTTTTTATAGAGATTCTTTACAAGTTTTTATAGAGATTCTTTACAAGTTTTTATAGAGATTCTTTACAAGGTTTTATAGAGATTCTTTACGAGTTTTCATAGAGATCCTTTATGAGTTTTCATAGAGATCCTTTAGAGTTTTCATAGGATCCTTTAGAGTTTTCATAGATTCTTTATAGCATTCTTTAGAGTTTTTATAGCGATTCTTTAGAGTTTTTATAGCGATTCTTTAGAGTTTTTATAGCGATTCTTTAAGAGTTTTTATTATAGCGATTCTTTAAGAGTTTTTATTATAGCGATTCTTTAAGAGTTTTTATTATAGAGTTTCTTTAAGAGTTTTTTATTATAGAGTTTCTTTAAGAGTTTTTATTATAGAGTTTCTTTAAGAGTTTTTATTATAGAGTTTCTTT
>JAODAG010314031.1:0-12305 GCA_027574785.1 Orphnurgus asper | reverse complement strand
GGGGGGGGGGGGGGGGGGGGGGGGGGGGGCTTTCAGAGGTCGTATTCTGTGTGCAGCAAATTTAACGGAAGGACCTGGCCCCCGCGGTAGAGAGCCACGTAAATTAAACGGCGGGATAAGGAGCGTAGGCTATTGTCACAAGATGGCTTGTAAAACCCCAAACTTAGTAGATTCTGCAGAGTTTGGGTCTCTAACACCAGGTAGACCAATGTCTGAGATTGCTAGTAAAACCCCAAACCAGGAAGTTGCAGTCTCTACACCAGGTAGACCCATGGCAAGAGTTTCCCTGTAAAATCCCAAACCAGTAAATTTTGGGGAGTTTTATCCCAAAAGTAATAGCTTTAAGGGAGTTGGTGGGGGGGGTCTCTATACCAGGTATACCTATGTCCAGAGATGGCTAGTAAAACCAGTATCTTTTGTGCAGTCTGCATCGTGAATCTTAGCGTGCCTACTTACAGTAACTTAAACAGCCGTGGTTTGAGACGGGTGTGTAGGCGGAGGATATTTTGGATGTTATTACGGTATATGCTTCCTTCCTGCACTATATATATATATATATATATACCTGTAGTGAGAGCTAACGCTCCAATTGTAATATCGTTTATTTGCACTCCTCCGCTACTCGAAGTACGACCTGGACAAGAACAAAGTGCCAGCCTGAACACAACTCAAACAGTACAAACCTGTCAGGTGGGTCCCTTATCGGGCAAACAAATAGCACTTTTTGTCGTGGGAGAGATCATCTGATAAGTTTGAAGCAGACCACCCGTTTGGTTTTTCGTACTACTACACCTTGTGGCGATTAGCCCCGAACTTGGGACTTTTACTTTGAATCCTAAGCAGTGTTAGGACACTAAATGATAATCACAAGACGGTATGGGCCGGGAGCATAAAACCCGACTATAGCCGCGTACGGTCAGGCGACCACGGCCGGACTGCTTACAAACATTAATCCCTCCGAAAACATGAATGTTTATCAAACCGACGACGTGACAAAGCAGTCCCAAATCATTGTCCATTCATTGTTTGAAACCGCCGCTGGTGAATACTGTAACGGATATGCCGCATGTCCAGACCGCGTGTAAATTTGTTTGACGGTCTAATTTATTACTATTAGACACCCAAGTTTCAGAAAGTCTATGGGGTCGGACGCATTAAAATTATGGCTCTATAACGTTGGCGTCCATTTTAACCGCACACTGTGACTGTGGTGATTATTAAAAATGTTCAGGCTGACTGACTGTTGTGGCAAAAATACAAGGCCACCATTGATTGAGCAATCAATTACCGAAAATAACTCCTTCGTCCTATTTGTTTTCGCCGGGAATAGACAATGCTACTTGGCATCTAGACAGACTAGACTAATTTATTTAAAAGTGAGATCATTTGGAAATTGATGCAGTGTACTTTGAAGAGGCAAATTTGTTCAGAAAAGCCTTTATTGAAAGCCAATGATTATATTCCTTAAAATAAATAGATGGATGGAAAGGGGGGAGGGGGGAGGGTTGGGGAGGAAATGGTGAAGAAAAGCTAGCCATGGCTAAGCATTATCAAATATCTTGCAGTTCTGCTTTCTAGTTTACAATGTGACGTTTTTTTTACTCCCAAATGCAACTTAACTTTCTTGACTCCCATGTATTGTAATATCTCTGGCTGATAGTTTTGAAGGAAGTTCATTCACCACCACCAACCCCAACTACTGTACCAAAAGCTACAGTATTTAACGCGAAGGAACAGTTTGAAAACTGAGGCAGTAGCAGTATCATAGGTGGGTGGCATATATTTGATTGCATTAGAATTTCCTACAGTCATTGTCTTCAACCCAAGTGTGAATGGACAATAGATTTGACCAAACAACAATGGCCCATTGATTACAGTGTGTGATGCAATTGAATGCAGATAATCCCATCAGTGACCTCCTATGGACTGACTTCACACATAGTTCCCCTAAGCAATGGCATTCTGCCTTAAATAAAGAGGGACATGTATTTGTTTGTTATAATTCTGCCTTGAACAAACTTGCTCATGCATGCTACGTTAAATAAATGCCCTAGTACATGGATCTATAGCTGCTGGAAAACCAAGCTTCAGACTTCAGGGGGCTAATATCAGCATTTTGGTTAACCTAGTAGCTTTTTGAGTTGCAACGAACTGGAATACCATGGGTGGGATGGGGACCGGTATTAGGTAGTGGGGGCCAGGTGTTTGGGAGGGAGGTGGTATTAGGGATTGGGGTGGTATTAGGGAGGGGGACCCATATTTAATCATGTAGCGGCCTTTGGCTAGAGCCCCTGTGACTTATTTTCAGGAAACTGGGGGAACAAGGTGGTCATGTCCAGCTAAATAGGATGAGGTTTTTCCTAGTCCTTTGTTCCTCCCAATTGGCTTTTGTTTCTGTTTGTGACCTCGAGCTTCTAGTATTATCATCCAACAGCTTCAATAAATGAATGAATGAAAAAAACTACCATTAGGCAGCAGAAAACATATTTTTGAGAGAAATAAAGTATGGAAATATGTTTGGAAACTCCCAGATGATGCCACCCACTCTGCTCTCTCGTTAACTGTGGTTAGGAGGGGAGCAGTGGTATCACTGACTGACCATGAGATTGGAAGTTGGGCAAGGGGGACAAAGTCTTGTTGATCCTGAACTAAACCAGTTAAACGCGTTGACTTACAGCTACTCATACAAATAAAGCATGCATAGTATTAACTTGGCCTTGGGTTATGTCAACATGTGCCACTCACCAGAGGGTGGGAATGATCGGAATGCTGAAAATTTTGCAGTCCAGATGGATTAGAGCTGCTTCAATACCCATTCCTAAAGAAAATGCTACTGGTAGTAGGTGTGAAATCCAAAGTTGTGGGAAGGGGTGTGTGCATGGAAGGAGGGGGGGGGGGCGGGGGGATTGTGCATGAAGGGGTGGCAGATAACTCTAAAGCTTGCAGTTATTCCAGATCGTGTTAAAGTTTCCCCCACTCCCCATTTCCGACGGTTATGTTACCCACATCTTCTCCGAGGTCACGACCCCTGGTCATAACACCCATAGGACCGTCGGTGGCCGATTTTGCTGATAATAAAAAAAAATGCTAATTATTATATCCCTACAAGTACAAGTAGCCTAAACGCTAGTAGATGCTTTCAATTTGCCTGGCTGGCGTTAACCTCGATGCCTCTTCGCAAGTTACTGCATATTGATCAGGTATGGTTTAGGCCACCGCGATATTCTGTGAATCATCACCTAGTCTTTTAATATGTAAATTTTGTCGAAACTGTTTTACCTCAAAAGCAAAATGGCCGTTTAAAATGTCTCTATTACTACTGTACGCCGTGCAAGATTAGTCACAATGCATGTGTCATTGTTTGATTCATTTCCCGATCGACACAGATTTACTGATCGCCTCCACAACCATGCGATGGTACAGTATGTAGCAAAACTATTCATCTTGGTGTTCGTTTTGATATTGGATATGCACGACCCTCTCTGGTCCCCCCCCCCATTGCAAGGACCGCTTCGTCACAAGTGCAAATTCCACAAAAAATCTTGCAAAAAGTTGTAAATCCGTGCGTCTGATAAATAGCAATAGCGGAAATCAGAGGCCGCGAACTACGTACGTTAAATATGTAGTAGAAGACATTCACTGCTCTGTCTTCGAAATTTTGTTAGGACAATGGGCCATTTCTTCTTCCTCTGCACATCCCCCCTCCCACATTCCAAAAATAGCTTCCACCTCAAATAACTGATACTGTATGACAAGTACCCAGGGAATTGCATCAGTATGTGTCAGCCTGCTACAGTACCCGTAATGTGTCAGCCTGCTACAGTACCCGTAATGTGTCAGCCTGCTACAGTACCCGTAATGTGTCAGCCTGCCACAGTACCCAATGTATCATCAACTCACCTAGTCCATCAGCAGCATCCCTGAATGGTATGCCATTTCCTCCTATCACAGTCCTTCCACCAGTCCGCTGGACTCAGACGCCTCTCTCTCTCTCTCTCTCTCTCTCTCTCTCTCTCTTGGGACTTGTCTTGCAAAGGACACAAGGCCCCCCTTTGACCATGTTCATAACAAAACCTTAGTCCTTTCCCCCCTTTGGGTTTATTTTTTCTCTCCTGAAAAGCTAGCGTTATATATAGAATTGAGGTGTGTGCGTGTAGGCCTTCCACTTGCATGCGGGTTACAGCTACAAACCCCTATCCTATTCGTTACGTTCACCGTTACTCGAAACTGTGGCGGTTCACAGGAAGCTCCAATTTCAGAGCTACCGTAGGCATATGACGCATTCACCCGCCGCTAGTGACGCCCCGCGAGCGCAAGCAGGGCCCCCCTTTTTTTTTTATTAATTATAATTGACAACAACCGATGGCACGGCTAGTCTCCCCGTATCGTCAGGATGTACAGCAAGTAGTTAGGTTCCTCTCTCTAGTCCCCCTCCGAGGGTGCCGGCAATCTCTCGGGCTTCTTCTGTGCGTCTCTGTGTGTGTGTGTGTGTGTTGGTTTTAACTTCAGTATCTGCTCGGGACGTACTGGGTTAACGCAGTTCCATTCCCTTAAGGCGGATTTTACAATGTTCCGACATGGTACGGTAGTTCTCCAGATCAAGTAATTAAGCCGAACTAGTTGTAAGCATAAAACTGGGGAAAATCTGCATTGTTGCTGTTGACTTTTCTTGGGATTCGTTTAAATTTGGAAAATTGGTTTATAGGAAGTTTGAATACCTGACAGAGCTGCATCAAAGATATATGGAATGTGTTAAATCTTACAATTGAGCCAAAGCTTTTAATGGATTTTTTTTTTTATTGATTTTCTTTTAAACTATTTTAAGGAGTTGATATCTATAGCATGGATTACCTCTTTCCCGTGAAGCCAACTGATCTTCAATATTTATATTTTCCATTGCCTCGATAACGATTGGCCCACGTTTTCAGTCCAACGCTCATTGTACGCGTACTGGTACCGTCGTATTTCCTCGGGAGAGTTCATCCTCATCCGTTGACTCTCCGAGCATCCAAGCATCCGTCTCTCCTTTCATTTGTACTCCACATGAAGTCGAGGGGGGCCACGTGCCCGTGAATCATATCGTTTGTTAAATTGTGCAAACTATATCACGCCTGTGTCGTTGTTTTGCTTTTATACGGTTCAGGAAAACTATGGGAGAATTTTTTGGACAAATCCTAATCCTATCTATATATCTGGAGGGATAGTGAAACTTGTTTTTTGTTTTAGCAAAATCAGAGGAATAATCAAACGGCAATTCAAAGCTCGATGAAATGAATAAAGTAAAAGTGTGTGTTTCCGCATCGACCCATTAGCTCAACTATTGACATAACCCCCCCCCCCCCAATGTGATACTGTACCAATAGCAATCAATCATCTTGAAACAGTGTAAGGATTGACATAAACAGATGATACTGATTACTGAATAATTATGTATAGGTAGGTCTTCAAAGATGAAGAGATATGGATCAATGGACAATTTTTATAATCAGGGAAGGATGGAGAAATATTGCCAACATTCTGTTTGGACTGAATGTGTGACGGTCCCTTACTTAGCGGTACTTAGCGCAAACTTACGAAGACTAGAACGCGAACATCACGATGCAAAGTATGTAACGTCGTAGGAAAACGGGGAACATTGATAGTTACGGCCGTGACCAGTTTGAGACCCGGCTGTTTTCGAATCTAGCTATTTATTGAGTCTTCAACAAGAAGAAAAAAAACTTATTTTGGTTTGGAAAATTTAAAGATAACAAAGACTTTCACAATGTCTTTTCATCACCCTAAGAGGAAGAAAAAGCCACTTCCAAAGTACAAACGCCACAGTTGGCTCTGTTGCTCGGTGGGCATGGATTCCATTCGTGCCAAAGGTGGTGAACATAACTCGATTTGGGATGCACCCTGGAGCCCTTCCCCTAAGACCACAAAGGTATTAATCTTTTTATTCAGTGAATCATGGTTGTTGCATGATCATATGACCTTTGCACTGTTTTGATTATGAATTGTAGATGAGTACCAATTGAAGAGTTGTTCATAATGTTGTTTTAATGTTTCAGCATGTTTAGATTGTCATTAACTAGGGCGGGGGAGCCATGGTAATGTTTGCCAGTGCTTGAAAGACCGTATATGGTGACAGTGGAGGAGATTGATGTAACTTAGTGCGTTACGGGTGGATGACGATGTACAGAACTGTAGTAACCAAAGAATGAAACATTAATACAGGAAGTATATATCATGTGGAGAAGTCACATGGTGTTTGGTGTCCTCCATGGTGTTTAGTGATACGGTTCGATGCTAAGCTAAACTCTATGTATTAGTCCATATCGTGGACTTTGAGCCACTTCTTCTCTTGATTTTAGACCGCGAGTGCATGTGCTATCTGCTAATCGGAAAAAAATGCCGTTACATCGGCGTTGTATCTGCTTTATTTTGAAGAACTCTTCACCTGCACTGTTGTCGGAGTGTCCATTCCCGGGCTTGTTTAGCCTACGAATGCTTATTCTCTGGAGGATTTGTTCGCTAGTACTACTATAGTTTTAGTATCACACTATAGTAGTAATCACAGAGTGGTTTGGGTTTTGATGTGCGGGTGGTAGAATTCTTCCCTATGTTCGTTCACCTTCCCCAAAAAGGATTGTGACCTTGCTTTATGGTATCAAGAAGCGGGCCTGTTTCCCACCAAAAAAGGGTTTTTGTCACCTCTTCCAGTTCCCATTTGGGATTTTTTTCTTCTTCAGCTTTTTACTTGGGACTTGTCTTGCAAAAGGACACAAGTCTCTGTTTGGGGGCATTCCCGGGGTTTCTCGGACACATTTTAAGGGCTAAGAGGCAACGACCTCTCCTTCGGCAGGTCCTAACATGGTATCTCTATTGTAGTTTGTGTTTCCAAATTCATCAGATGAGTTCTATTGTATGGTGATCGTTACAGATGGAGGTCCCCCAAGCTAAGATTAAATAATATACCATCCGCGGCCCCTGCTTCACGTGGCCGTCGGAACTGCGAACGTTAGCACCCAATCACCCAATCTACGGAAACGATTACATCGTGATTGTTATAGTTTTTAGAGACCCCGGGTCCTCGTTGAACGCCGGCTTTAACAAGCCTGCCCTCTTCCAATCGAATGTTTCAGAGGTTAAAGAGGCAGGCATGTAACCACGTTGTCATTGTGAGCTTGGAGTCGCTATAGATTTATCCACAGGAGGTGCGTTTATGCCGTGAAATTAAAGGCTGTCCAGGACACATCAATACCCTGACGTGGTTTCACATAGCTGAGACATTACTGTAGAGTTATCCTATTGCATTCCAAAAGTGACTACCATCTTATTTTGCGACATACAGTAGTGATACACCACTTCATTGAACGAATCAATGCCGTGATGTATTTCCTCGATGAATCAACTACAATTTTTAAAACAATAATGAACTAATTTCATGAGTAAAATAGCAATGTTCCATCGAAAGGCAAACGTAAGTTAATTATTTGACTACAAGACTGTCTTTAAATGTTACTGCCCTATATAGTACGTTCTTTTTCGTTAGCCGTGACTTGGCATGTCTCGCTGGTACTGTATTACTGTTTTACTGCCATACCGCATATAACGACAATCCACAAGCAAATGATAACAAAACAGAAATGAAACGGAAAACAGAGAATATCATTTGAGCAAGCTGCAGTATATCCCATACAGTAACATTGATGCACTTTTGATACACATATATTCTGTAGTAACCTTTGGTTATCATACAAGAAGGAAAGGTCCCCTTAATGTAGCCTGTAGGGTACTGAGTCATGTGCAGTTTGAATGTGGGGAGTGATTTCACCACTGTATCCAAACCAGAAGATTTCTGTAGGCAACATGTGGAAGTCCAAAATACACCAGTATCCTGACATTGTTTACATAGCATGACCTTTGTCATTATCATGTAGTGACAGTTCCCAACATAGGGAAATGCCACATACTGTATAGTGCAGTTGTTGGGAGTGAGTTGTCTCCTTTATCCAAACCAGAAGAGTTCTCTGTTGAACAGGAGTCCAAAACACACCAATGCCCTGACATTGTTTACATAACATGACCCTGTGACATTATCATGCAGTGATAATTCCCACATGAGGAGATATGCTGCAGATTGTACCAGTTTGTTGTGGAGGAGTGAATTTAAGCTACTTATAATATCTTAATGTAGAATGTGTTGGATGTAGTTTACTGTGATATTGTTCAACACACCGCGCTCCACAGTGCACGAGCGCCTATCATAGAACTGTTCCGTCCCAATTGACACTCGTTCTCGTGCCAAATCGTCCCACTCGTCCAAATTCTGTCCCACTCGTCCAAACTTCGTCCCCTCTGCTAAACTGCAGATACAAACCAAACTCGTCCCCTGTTATTGTCAACAAAAGACTCGTCCTCGCCGGACGGAAAACCGTCCCAAAACACAATAGGATTAAGAGACAGCCGAAAGTACGCACCTGTTTATGCAAATGTGGCCTTCATAGTGCGGACCAGCTGGGTACGTATCGGGAGGGGGGGTTATAATTTCCTATTCCGATGGCCACACCCGTCTACCGTAATCTTATTGATGGCTTCGCGATCGACCTCCTTGGCACATTCACCCGTTGGAGAGCCGAAATATCGGGAAAAGAAGCGCCGCGCCGAGCCCCGCGTGAACTAGGCAAGATATGGTTTGTTGCTGCTCTCGTCAGGCTGCTTGAATTAAAATGTTTTCTTCACAAATGTCTGAGAAGGTAGGATGAGCCAGATCTCGGAGCCGGATCCCACGTATGCGAACTTCCACTCTACAAAATTGACCGCCCTTCGTCAGCCTGGTCGCCTCCATGTGGTCACGGCATCCCTGGTCCCTGATATGCAGAGAATGCTCGTGGCGGACCCTTTTGTCCGCCCCCCTGTCCGCAGCTTAGTAATGCAGAACTTGGGGCCCCGAGTGTACCCACCCGGCTGTGAAGGACCTTTCGGTGTCCGGAACACTCTCAGAGGGAGAGGTCTACTGGAGGACGTCGCAACTTTGGTGGCGAGGTCGAGACGACCTTCCACAGTCAGAACTCATGGTTCATGTCTGGCCTAGTTCAGGACGTGGTGCCGTGACTAGTATCAGACGGATCCCCAATCGGCGTCCATTCCAGTACTCTCTGCGTTTCTTAATGCACCGTTTGATGAAAGCAAACAGAATTCAGCAATGGAGTCTATCCATATAGCCTAATGGTTGAACGGTTACTTGCTCTCTTGTCCAAATGGGTGGTTGTTGCTTAGACCGCCAGTACGAGGACGTCCTCCGTCCCGTAGTCGGTGTATCGACCGCCCGGACCTTCATTCCGGGTGATATCTTCACCCTGGTCTTGCAGTAACGACTGGCTTTCCGGCTTTCCTGTCCTGTGGTATACAAACTCTACCAAGACTCTAGGGAGTTCTCTGATGGTCCCTCTTTCGCAATAGTCCCGATATCAGATATATCCTGAAAGCCGCAGCATGGAAATGTCTCACGTTTACCTCACGCTGTCTATCGGACACTGCCGTCTGAACATTTATTCAGGCGAGTGGCCTTGACTGGCCATGCTCCCCCTACCACCTAGGTTTCTTAGGGAGGTGAGCTGCACTAAGCAATTAGTAAGAGATGGGTAGGTAGAGCACCGTAATATCACCAGAACTGATTGGTTTGCCAGCTATACTATCTGTATACTTATCCACCGACCCCATCTCCGCCAGAGGCTATAGGCAAAAGCTATAGGTTATATCCCCCAAACTTGGTATTTGGTTTATTTAGTGGATTAATCGTTGTGCATTTTGCTTTCAAATTGTTAATTTGACCCTATTGTAGTATGAGTTGTAGTATGAGATGAGTTGAGCTGTAAGAATCTGATGGGGCTTGCACAATGGTTGCTACAAATTCTGATTGATTCCACAAGTGTCAAAATGTTATATTGTATGATGCCAGGAGTAATATTCCCTGCAGTGTTTGGGAGGTAGTGATAGATTACAATTCCAAATTTATAAATCATTCATTTAAATCCATTTAATTTTGTTATGTTACTACAGTACGTAGGTATGTTAATGATGTCATTAAATTTTTCATATATGAACTAGCTAATCTGCATTGGGCTGGTTGTGAAGTTGACTAATCAGTAATCAGTACTCAATGATTAGTTGATAATCGGTCGGTCAAATACTAGATTAGCCGGTTAGTTTATCTTTGCCCTGTCGATTCTAGAATATACACTGGCTCGGTACTGACCACAGATGTTTATTCACTGGTTTAATGAAGTCAAGTTTCAAAGGTCACAGTTCCTGGCGTTTATGATTTGTTGAGTGTTCCGCGCTTGCCGTACACGATGCTCTGAATAAGTTACCTACCTGCAACCACCGTGACGTACAACGTGAAAGCAGAAAGTATCGATTTCTGCATTTCATTTTTTTTCCGACAAGACAAAGGTCCCACCCGATTTTTGACCAGAAAAAGGGTCTGGTTTATTCTTACTGGTTTTTCTTGTAATTAATACTTGCCCGTTAATGTATGTATATATATCATCCTCCCATTATCCTGTATGCAGGCTAAAAGCTGACACACCCATTGGCGGCAAGCATTGCCTGCAGTTTTTTGGCAATTTATTATTATTATTATTATTGCACGTACTGCAACTCCCCTCAAGCAGGTTAAATATCCTGTAATGATAAAGAAAGGAACGTCATGCACTTCTGAGCAGCTGTACGGGACAAACGCATGATAAAGAAAGGAACCCAATTCTTGTTTTTGTCCAAAGCTCTACTTATTTATTTATTTTCTTTCTGATTATGGTTCTGATTATGTTCCATCTGATCTTTTCTCTCGTTCCCCAAAACTTGAGTAAATACCAATCGGAGCAAATAATGTAATACAGGATGTATATTTTAACTATATAATCGTCATGTATGGGAATCGTTTTAAGTCCAATATTACTGCCAGCCAGGTTCTTTCCCCCAGTGAGAAGCGTCCAGATGCTGGTATTTGAGTTTTCCATGTAACTCCACCCGTGTGTTGGGTATCATGGTATCAGTCCAAACAACGTAGGGGGAGGTTGGTGGTGGTACTGGGGTGGGTTAAGCAGACCGCATCGTGACACTCGATTAGCTGATAGGTAAATGCAGCGATTTTGCAGCACTCTTCTTGCGTTGCCTGCGTAAATTCTATATACGTTAGATTGCATCTTCCACGGCGTTTTTCTTGACCGCCTCTTGCAGTATGCATAGACCCCGCTTGCGTAGTATGCCAAACTCCGAAAACCCTTCACAGGTGACCTCTGACCTACGACTGTGGGAGTCCCCCAATCTTATGTCACGCTGTCACAACATCTACCTAGCTCGATGCGGGTTCATGCTGGTGTCGGTTGGCGACGTATATTTCCTCCTGTCCTTTTTTGTTGTTGAAAATTTGATCTTCTCTAATTTGTGATCGAAAGGAGAATTTTCATGGCCTTCATATTGTTTGCACCGAGTTATCTCTTCAATTTTTGAGGCTTTTCAGACAATTGAGAAATGTTAGATTATTTTTTAATCTGCGATACTACTCCATAGGTTCACAGTGATTGTCATCGCTCCTCGCCTAACTGCCCTCGCCCTACCCTACTGCAGTAAATAATCTACCCATGTGTAGCTCTAACGGCGTCCTTTTTCATCGCCGTACACCCACCGGCATCCCCTATACCGGATCGAGGCCCTCTACATTATTAGCTCATCCTTCGATAAAGTGCCACTGAAAACCATTGCAGCTCAACAGACTGTAAACGTTTAAGCCATCTTTAAAGGCCTATTGTCACCGTAGTTATACGATATAGTAGTTTACGACACGCAAGAAACGTGTTACCTCATGGTCCAAGTCATCCTAATTGTTGCGTAGGTTGGGTTTATCTTGCACCAAATGCTGTATCCTCTGATTTGACACATGGCTAAAGGTTAAAATAATGACCAAGACTTGTTAAGAACTCTGTGCTCATTAAAACTCTGTGCTTTGTAATGTTAATGCTTGTGTATGAACGTCAATGGGTCAATACATTTTTAAAACTATGTAAACCTGTCAAAAATTATAAAATAGCACCCTCGATTCAGACTCCATTCAAAATGAAATGAATTCCCAACTTCAATCAAACGATGCCAAATAAACACTGCTAGATGAACTTTTCATCACTGGCACAAAAGACATACGAACAGCTTGCTCTGTTCCCCCCCACCGAAAAAAAAATCTGAAATCAACAAACCTAAAATAGAGATTCTTTTCGCACTTTTCTACCAATAAACTCCCATCCCCATCTTGCCCTTCCCCT
>JAODAG010314009.1:0-12310 GCA_027574785.1 Orphnurgus asper | reverse complement strand
CAAAGCAGCTGTGCTGAACAAGTCACGCCTGGGGATCGAACCGGCGACCTTTGGGCAAATCAGCGAACACTCAAACCACTACGCCACACTCTCACTCTTGTTATAACAGTTTAATTGAGCTGTAAACACAAATACTTACACAGAGCTATCAATGTATGTCAATAACTGATTATCGTACTGCAGAAAAAATATATAATAAAAACGCTGGATTCACTTTCACTGAACAGTCAAGGTCAGGGGATGAGATTTTTACGAGTTGTGACAGTTTAGTTAGTTTTGTCTGTTAGATCAAATTCCTTTCAGCATTTTTTTTTATTACCTGCACAAATCCAGAAATCTGTGGGTGGCAAGACAGATTTGTTATATACGCGTGATCCCTGTGATTTTTGGCACATTCGAGATTGAGTCGCTGTCAATTAAGGTGCGGCGTGAGAGCAGGCCAGCGATTGCAGGTTGGACTGCTATCGTCGGTCAGACGAGACGCCTTCCATTCTTGCATTTGGGCGTTTGAGAAACTACCACGAAGAAGAGTATCACCTCAATAGAGACACACAAAGTATACTGCAGATGCCAATAACCATTCTCGCAGACACCGTACCAAACACACGTGAGATTTCAGTATTTCGACACACACCTACTTGATAAAGCGTACCCTATACTAACCAGCCGTTATCGCAGCACTGCGGCTCACAACGAACCAGCCGAGAGACACAACACCTCATCGGTGCAAAATAAAAATAAAATTAATCAGTTAAATTAACTTGAACACATACGTTACAACCACATATTAATTTTATTCATCGTGTGCAATTTTTTGGACTACTGAATATGTACTGACGACTAACGATACTGTTTGCGCACTTGTTAACATCAAGAAACATTCTGTGTGTAATTACACGGATGTCATACATTTTCGATACACGCTGGGAGGGGGCAAGAACCATATTTTACCGCCCGTGGTGGCAACTTAAGGGGGCCCCGATGTCCGCCTTCTCATTGCTGTCCTATCATCCTGACGGAATTTTATCCCACTCGGAGGACGATATGCTTAAATTACGTACATCAGGGAGCATTTCCGACAGTTCCGACGTCGTCAGATATCTCTGCTTCCTCCCCCTCACGATTCTATGGAATAAAACAAAATTAATCACACGCTTTTGATTTTTCATACCCAGAGAAATTTCTGGCAGGGACAATTCAAATTGACATCCTGTTCTGGTAATTGACCTGGGTAGTGAAATTCCGATTAGACGGTCCTGCCGGGTTAGGAAATCTTTTTCGATACTGGATGACAGACCGGTTCGATCCCCAGGCATATGACTTGTTCAGCACAGCTGCATTGCAGTGGAGATGAGAGCAGTTTTCCTTGGTGTTTAGTGATTCGGTTAGATTTTCGTTGATTATATTTGCATTGGTTTTGCAAAAACTTCGCTCAGCTAGACTTCAGCTGCAGGGCAGTGGTGATGAACAGGTTGCTCTCACTTCTCTCTGTCTTTGAGAAAGTGGTCAAAGATCGAGGTCCACTCACGACCGTTGGATGGGGATGGGGCAGGATGGGATGGATGGGTACATATGCCTGCCTCATAACTTATGGACATTGAGAAGGTTTGTTCAAGCCGATGTTCATCCAACGATCACAGCACGAACAGGGGTTTCTTTATGATCATATAAGGGATCGCTTCCCAACACTTAATGTTCTACACTAAACCAACGTGATTAGGGTTATGAAACTTCAAGATGATGGAATCGTTTAACCTGAAATACCTGAGGACCGCATGAAATGGTCTTCCACAGTAGAAACCGTTAAGTCCGATTAGAGCGTTAGTTCATTATTGTTTTTATGTGTTTTAAAAAAATACTGATCATTCACTGTCTTTGTCAAAGAGAAACGGCGCTCACCTCTTCCACAGGAGCGTAATTGTCCGGCTCACCTTGGTCGTTATTCGTCGATGCAATCTGAGGGCGTAAACCAAAGCGGAAAACAAGTTGTGATACGTCCTCGCAATTTGAGACTTTTTTTCTTTGTCCGACAATTTGTAGAGGTAAGCATTAAACGCAGTATGTAGTCTGCCGGTGTCTGACCAAAATGCAATAACTTCAGGGCTAAATAAAATGGACAAACAAAATGCGCCAGTGGGTAATCCTTGCTTCATGGGGGATATAACCCCATAATCCACTACATCTGCATTCAGACATTCTATCCCTCCAGTATCATAGAGTAATAAAACTCAGATAAGAATTCATATGAACCCTATAGTTACCAATACCCACCAATCATCTCCTCCATCCCTGCATCATACCCCTTAAACCCAGCCCATAGCTTATTCCTGGTAATGTAGGCCCAGAATATAACCCTCATCTTATATGCATGTTAATGATACCTTGGAAGAAGCCTTCTCTTTAAAGTCAAGTTTTTCATCCATTATATCAACGTTTCCCCCTCCTGGATGGTGGTCGGCATTGTCCAAAGAGCCAACCTTGGGGGCTGCCTTATCCTTGAAATCCAGCTTGTGAGACTGTATCTGATGAACGGAGGAATAATTACAACTGTAAACCTCCAGATCTGTCCCAGAGATGCATACATTAATGTTAATTAATTGGATGGCTAAGCTTCTACTGATTTAGTACAGACCCCCACACACACATCCAAAGCATTGAGTGAGCTAGAGGGGTCTGGGGGTTTGCTTACCTTAACATCACCCCCTCTGGGAGTGTGCTGAACATTATCCATGGAGCCAACCTTGCTCTGTGCCATCTTGGTAAAATCCACTTTCTCACTTTTGATCTGTTTTGAAGTGATTTGAAATGAAGAGAATGAAGCAAGATACACAAATCCAAATCAAGATGTCTAATGTTAACAAGCTAATTTAAAATAATTGTACTCTTAACTTTTTTGTGAGGTCGCAACAAAAAAATATATATGTCGGCTGCGTACGATGGTCGAGGAGATTACCGGCTGCTTGCTCACTTACATTCAAGGGTTAGCTTGGATAAAACATCATTTAAGAAACATAAAACAAATGTATATGGCTCTGACATTTGATTTGACTTTTCAGGAGTTTTATCCCCTTTTGATCTAATGTCTTAGAATTTCCCATCTCTCCATTGAAACCCCATCTCTCCATTGAAACCCCATCTCTCCATTGAAACCCCATCTCTCCATTGAAACCTCATCTCTCCATTGAAACCTCATCTCTCCATTGAAACCTCATCTCTCCATTGAAACCCCATCTCTTCATTCAAACCCCATCTCGCCATTCAAATGCCTCCCAGAGCTAACATATGACACTAGATTCACTATTGGAGAAAATACCAGCTTACCAGTAATAATATCAGTATTAACATCAGTAATAATATCAGTTATAATAATAATATCACATCATACTGTCACAGCTATGACAACATGCCTACCTTCACAGTGCCACCTCCTGGAGTATGGCTGGTGTTGTCTAACGATCCGATTTTACTTCTAGCCTGGATTGTAACCTTTTCGCTTCTTATCTGTTTTGTAACAATTATAAAGACAAAGATAAAAATGACTAGTCATGACAGGAATTGCACCATCTCTACTACCCCCTACCTCCACGACCAGTCTCCTTTTCAATGACATCTCTGGCTTTCTAAACAAAACCGGCTTCAAAAAATGCGTTCATTATGATCAAATGTATACCAATCAGCCAAAGCAATCATATCCATTATCTACTGCACTACTTTGTCAATGTTCCAGATTTCCATCACCCTCAAATCAACTCCCCTTTCCCACCCATTTACCACCAAGAAGATCAGAGACGATCCACACTTTTCATATACTTCCCAAAGACCACTGACAGTAAAGTAGAATCCATACTACTTCTTCAAGTAGTCATTGAATACTAACACACGGTAAATTGAGCCATCTCTATCCCCTGAAATAACCCCTGCCCCTTCTTCTTATTCTATTATCCAATTACATGTTCAATTTATTCAATGATACAGGGTATTCCAAACTCAAATAATAATGTGACTGGCTTAAAAATGACAGTCAATTTCACTCTGGCCTTCTTTTGTTCATGCGAACCCTCCCCACCACCGCAATGCACCCACTAAAGAAAACGCCTTGTCTCAAACGCAATATAATCAATGACATAAAAGTTTACGTTAACGTAAATGTACAGAGAAAATAACACCAGGGCAAAATCACGGAAGTTTAATGGCAGAATATTCATTCGTTAATTCTATCACTGTAGAGTATACATGTCAATCAGGAATATATTATATAACACACACGATGCAGTTTACCTTGACGTTCCCTCCTTTAGGCGTGTGGGCGCTATTGTCCAACGAACCGATCTTACTCCGAGCGGTCTTTGAAAAATCTGATTTTTCGCTCCTTATCTGGGTTAACGAGAAATTGACGGACACACAAAATAGGATCAAACAGATCTACCGCCAAAAAAAAATATACAAATCTTTATCTTTCATAACATATAAAATTCCACAAACTTCACAAGCCATTTTGCCTCAAAGTTGCTGAGCCTCATCTCTGATATTTAAGTCCAGAGGATCGACTGCTCTATATAAATGTTTTTTCCATCAAAGGCTGTAGGAGACTACACACTTGAAAAATTTGTTCTCCGCTGCCCTCATAAGTTTTTACAAACGTCCACGATTCAATTTCTGCCCCAAATGCGGCCTCGTTTTCTCTTTCAACCTTTTAATGTAATTGCGGCACATTGGATCCATCGACGAATTCATGAAATCCTAAAGTAGATGACAAACCCCATCATCACAGACCCAGGAATATACATCTAAACGTCTTGTTTAAATTAATAATTTACCGCGCAGGAAAATAACTTGAAAGCGGTCGCGTAAGTTGCGAAATTTACAAATAAACTATCCATCATTCGATCGATGCAATTTAATACATTTGCATGGAGAATCCTTCCAACCTTGACAAAACACCAAATTCATTTGTTACGTGACATGATAAAAGACTTTAGACCAAGTGCACTGAAGGAAAGCGAGTGAATAGGCTACTTCAATTGGAAATATTGAGAAGAAAATATAGACAGCTCGAAAGCAATTTTGGGTACACAAACGATAAAAAAATTGCAGTGAACATATTGTTTAAACACACTTTAACTTTTTTTGTGCAAGTAGTGTAAAAACCAGTTAATATTACCAAAAAAGCGAATAATTACTTCAATCTGATAAATACCATGCATGCAAATGAATGGGAAGGGTCCAGATTGGCATGGTCCAAACGATCGAGGAGTACGTACTACCTACATGTAGAAAACAAGTTGTCCATATGTACATCCATATCTCTCCCCATATTCTTCAACACACACCTACTGAATGGTATCAGGTTCTCTCTCTCTCAATAGACTGGGAACACCATCAACTTAGGTGGGCGTTTGCTCACACCATCCGGAACCCAGGCTCCTCCATCCCAATCCACTCCCCTCCGAAATCTTCACAACGCCACATATCCCCCCCCGACCCAAATTCCTCCAAAGCCCCTCTGCCACCCGCTTCCCCCACGTACTCGCTCCCTCACAATTACACATCCGTCAGGGCCATGATAGCAAAGACATATTTCAGGGGTGTTCCCCTTCACCTTCATGCAGTATCATCCCCTTTTGAAAATAAAAGAACTTTGAGGTTATACCTATACTGGACCTGGAAAATTGTGCCATATATCTCTTATTGATCGGGGAACAGAAGAAGGGGGGGTGCAGGGGACGAAAGTTGGTAGTGCATAGAAGATGTATATCAGAAGCAGTGTGCCTTCGAAGGGCAGACAACGAAGGTGTTTTTGAAAGCTAGAAAAATTGGAGACCCAATTGGGGGAAGAAGCGTCCGGTGTCCCCTCTTTGGTGAGAAGTAGCCTTAATTTTTACTCAGCATAAGATGGCGGGACAATAAGCGTCCCCCTCCCCCACTACCACCACACGTCCGCTCAGGTTAACAGTTATCTTTGGGATTATGCGACCGATTTAAGATCACTTATGATTCTGGATCTGCCTCTGAATTATATGCTATGTGATAATAGAATTACTGCAAAAATTCCATGGAAAGCATGGTAAATGTTTCCAGCTTTTATATATATTCATGACTGGGCCTATAATTTGACTGCGAATATAATGTTTGATTCTGTGAATTTGCCGATGACTATGACTTACGGACCCTGGAAACCACCATTCGTCAATTAATAGCCAGACCGCAACCAAGCAAACAAAGTTCTTCGTTATGACAAGAAAGTCATCCTAAAGAAACCATTGCATAAATTGTCACCAGAATAGGCTTGCAAAATATAATAACTGTGTTTTCACACTTTCGTCCATAAAAATTCTATGTACATACCTACCGAGAAGAATCATTTACAGATTTTTTAGCATTGTATTTCTCTCTTTAAAAATAGTCAGTTTTATACTGCCTTTACAATATGTCTGGCTTATGTCCCTTTATGTCATTTTTGGGAAACATTAAGAGCCCAGAAAATGGGCGGTTCAGTTGCTTCCTATCGCAAGAGCAATGTTTCTACCAAAAGTGGACATCAAATAATTTCAACTACTGAGACGACTGAGGCAGACAAGTCCAAACTCTGCTGAACAAACATTCGACACACAATAACAGCGTGGAATATTATGCTTGTTAGATGGATGTTTGCAAAACATGACGACACACTCTTCTCTGCCGTCTCCGGGATATTCATCAGCTGGAAGGGAAAGATAAGTCACTTATGAAGTGACGGAAATTTGTTGAGCGGTTAATACAAAAGAAGGAAGGATTGGAGAATATTGGCAGATGAGCTTGTGGCATCGGACAAAGGTTTAATTTATGAATTCCGTGACTAACAGTGATGGCCGAGCGGGTTAGCTGTGTCTAGTAATCGAAGAAAAACAGCACTCGCACATTATGGAGCGAGTTAGTTGTCTAGTATATGAAGAAAGACAGCACTCACACATCATGGAGCGAGTTACTAGGTGTCTAGTAACTGAAGAAAGACAGCACTCGCACATGATGGAGTGAATTAGTTGTCTAGTATCTGAAGAAAGACAGCACTCGCACACGATAGAGCGAGCTAGGTGTCTAGTATCTTAAGAAAGACAGCACTCACACATCATGGAGCAAGTTACTAGGTATCTAGTATCTTAAGAAAGACAGCACTCATACATCATGGAGCGAGTTACTATAGGTGTCTAGTATCTGAAGAAAGACAGCACTCGCACAAGATAGAGCGAGCTAGGTGTCCAGTATCTTAAGAAAGACAGTATACTCACACATCATGGAGCGAGTTACTAGGTGTCTAGTAACTGAAGAAAAACAGCACACAAACATGATGGAGTGAGTTAGGTGTCTAACAACTGAAGAAAGACAGTACTCGCACATGATGGAGCGAATTAGGTGTCTAGTATATGAAGAAAGACAGCACTCGCACATGTTGGAGCGAGTTAGATGTCTAGTATCTGAAGAAAGACAGCACTGGCACAGGATGGAGCGAATTAGGTGTCTGCTATCTGAAGAAAGACAGAAACCGCACATGTTGGAGCGAGTTAGGTGTCTAGTATCTGAGGAAAGAAAGCACTGGCACATGATGGAGCGAATTAGGTATCTAGTATCTGAAGAAAGACAGCACTCACACTTGTTGGAGCGAGTTAGGTGTCTAGTATCTGAAGAAAGACAGCACTCGCACACGATAAAGCGAGCTAGACCTGTGTCTAGTATCTTAAAAAAGACAGCACACAAACATGATGGAGCGAGTTAGGTGTCTAGGAACTGAAGAAAGACAACACTCGCACATGATGGAGTGAATTAGGTGTCTAGTATCTGAAGAAAGACAGCACTCGCACATGTTAGAGCGAGCTAGGTGTCTAGTATCTTAAAAAAGACAGCACTCACACATCATGGAGTGAGTTACTAGGTGTCTAGTAACTGAAGAAAGACAGCACACAATCATGATGGAGTGAATTAGGTGTCTAGTATCTGAAGAAAGACAGCACTCGCACAAGATAGAGTGAGCTATAGGTGTCTAGTAGTAAGAAAGACAGTACTCACACATCATGGAGCGAGTTACTAGTATAGTAACTGAAGAAAGACAGCACACAAACATGATGGAGTGAGTTAGGTGTCTAGCAACTGAAGAAAGACAGCACTCGCACATGATGGAGCAAATTAGGTGTCTAGTATCTGAAGAAAGACAGCACTCGCACGTGATGGAGCGAATTAGGTGTCTAGTAATTGAAGAAAGACAGAAACCGCACATGTTGGAGCGAGTTAGGTGTCTAGTATCTGAAGAAAGACAGCACTCGCACATGATGGAGCAAATTAGGTGTCTAGTATCTGAAGAAAGACAGCACTCGCACGTGATGGAGCGAATTAGGTGTCTAGTAATTGAAGAAAGACAGAAACCGCACATGTTGGAGCGAGTTAGGTGTCTAGTATCTGAAGAAAGACAGCACTGGCACATGATGCATGGAGCGAGCTATAGGTGTCCAGTATCTGAAGAAAGACAGCACTCACACATGTTGGAGCAAGTTAGATGTCTAGTATCTGAAGAAAGACAGCACTGGTACATGATGGAGCGAACTAGGTGTCTGCTATCTGAAGAAAGACAGAAACTGCACATGTTGGAGCGAGTTAGGTGTCTAGTATCTGAGGAAAGAAAGCACTGGCACATGATGGAGCGAATTAGGTGTCTAGTATCTGAAGAAAGACAGCACTCGCAAATGTTGGAGCGAGTTAGGTGTCAAGTATCTGAAGAAAGACAACACTCACCCACACTGAAAATATAAAGACAAGGACAGGCATTTGCGATAAAAGCAATGGCAGGAAACAATCCATAAAACTAGTTTTCAGAGACGTAACACTGCATTTTGCATGTACATGTCTGTAACGTAAGAGGATTGATATCTTAACAATTACCCCGGCCCGGGGAATGGAGGACGTTTTACAAGGACCCGACGCGACTGCAGGCTGAAAGACGAAACTCTACAGTTTCTTCAAACGTCTGAAATATAATATAACATGGCAAAACTGCCGTCCGAATGGTGAGCCAAGAACTCTCGAAGGCACCATGTTAAACTGCGTTACGATTCCCCTTCCTGCTCGCTGTTGGATGGCGCTTCTTTACGCTGCTTTATAATGCCATCATCTCCAAAAGAAACCTTTTCACAGTCCCTGGCTGCGAATCAAATGTAGCCTGTGTTGCAAATAGGGATAAACAAACGAACGCGCGCCGCACACTCAGAATGCAGCATAAATTTGCCAGAATAAAAAAAATGCATCGACACAGGTGGCTAATGAAAATGCATGAAAATAGTTAAGAAGTATAGTAATCCATAATGTTAATTTCGTACCATCCAACTCTCCCCCCGCAGCAGTAATTAGTCATAGTCCACCAAACTTTGAGATTGTATCTATGAGCTATGTGGGATTGTTGTTGTACAGCTAAGTCTCTGATTAGCCTTGGATTACCCACAATGCCACATGTGAATCTCCAAATTGGCTGATGCTATAGTAAACATTGACCAGTATAGCTGCTTGAGGTAATGAAGGTAAAATAGCCAGTGAATGGCTCTGCATGGCTTTCGGGTCAATGCAAGCTCATCTTGTGGATGATTACAACAGCGACTCTGCACAACAAGGTAATATGAAAATTGTCACTTAACCCTGCACCGTTGCTGGATTAATCTCATATGAATGTTTTTGCTGAGACAATTAATATTTTAAGAAAAATATGTATGGGAAATTGAAATTACAGCAACGACTGTATTTTCTGTATATAAGCAGAACATCGAACATGTTAAATTTTAAGAACATATTTTGCAACATCAATTAGATCCCTATCTTTACATTAGTTCATTCACATTGCAGTATATAGCATCAAGAATTAGATCCCTATTATTACATTAGTTCATTCACATTTTACATTTTTTCATAGACACATTGCAGACTATAACATCATGAATTAGATCACAAGCTATAAATAGATCAGTTCATGCCACATTGCAGGCTACAGTAACATGTATTAGATCCATAATTCCATCCGAACATATTTTCATGATAACTTGATCTTAATTCTTGTCTGATCATCACTAAAAGAATCTTTGAAATCAAAACTATTAAACCCTTATCGTCCATTCACATCATCCATCGTTACCTCCTCCTTAAACCCCTTGGCCATAATCGTTATCATTATCTCCCCTTTAAGACAACCAGACTATAGTATTGTCTGACTAAGCTCTACTTACACATCCTAACTCAAAGTCTAATAAAAATTTCTACAATTCGTAATGAGATGTCTCTTTTCACCCACAGTTTGTTCCTTGGGAATGATAATGTTTTGATCTGAAACATCCTTGCTGATATTGCAGAGACTGGGAGTCAGCATCAGCACTGATCAGATTCGACTTCGTATTATTAGTTTTCTCAGGGCAGCAATGTAACGAACGATATAAATCTTGAAGAATGACTTGCAAGTTTAGATTATAAGCAAGTGATGATAATGTAGGCACTTGTTGATGGGTACAATTAATGCATACATGTACACTAAAGTCAGTACCACTATCCCTGTTGTACGGTAAGGATGGGATCAAAAAGGCCTGTAGATATATCTGTACCACTAAAGCGATACCTGGGATCAGTGTGATTTGTGGATATCTCTGTACTACTAGTGATCCCCATTGTACAGTAAATAAGGGATCAGTAAAACCTTTGGATTTATATCTGTACCACAAGTGAACCCTGTTGTACAGTAAATGATGGGATCAAAAGACCCTGTTTTGATATGCACCACTAGTGATCCCTGTTGTACAGTAAGTATGGGATCAGTAAGACGTTTGGGGATACATCTGTACCATAATTACCCCTGCTGTACAGTAAAGATGGGATCGCTGTTTCCTGTGGATTTACCTTGTACCATGATGATCCCTGTTGTACAAGTAAATATGGGATCAGTAATTCAGGAATAGAAGAAATACTATTAACGTTTTGCATCTTGTAATATTATGAATTCACTGACAAGAAATGGCTTAGAGTAGACTATTAGGTCATGTCGTATATCATATTATATTGTACTAATTTTTTCCTATTATGATATTATGTTATTTTCTCTTACCTTAACTTTCCCCCCTCCTGGTTTATGGTGCACCTTCTCCTTGGATCCTATCTTCGATGACACTTTGCTGTAGTCCTTCTTCTCTCCAAAGATTTTAACCTGCAGAGCAAACGGAGCAGGCGACCCGGGTGAGCAAATCGGCGTCCGATTAACGACTATGTCATGCCATCTCTAATCCACCCCAAAACTTACTGGCTTAAAAATCAGATAATCCACAGAGTAAAGAGGAAAATCCGGGCAGGTCCGGCTAGCTCAGTACACTTCATGTGGATATATACGTGTGACGTCACGGAGGCCTCGGCGGAAACAGTTTCAGAGGTTGATAGCGGGGGAGTTATGCTGGTAGATCTGTGTATAAGCATCGTCGGTGAGAGATGGGTGAGCAGAGCGCCCGTAACATTATACTAGACGACCATCAAATATCGTAGGCCAAAAAAAATCCTCCATATACAACGACTTACCCTGCCACCTCCCGGGTTGTGTTTTACGTTAGACATGGAGCCAATCTTAGACTGTGCACTCTGACCGCGAGGAGAAGTGACCACCGCCGATGCTGTTTTTATCCTAGGAGATTCTGCACCTGGAAACAACAGAAGCAACAGTACGGTGAAAATGGCTAAATGAAAATTCAAATTCAAAACTCTGACGGTCAGATAGGTCTTCAGTGAAACGTATTTAAAGATGACAGATATGAACGATGAATGTTTTAGAACAATTTTTCAATCATGGTAGAATGAAGTATTAATGAGCTATATTCCACCACGTTATAGTTAGAATGAACAGTAGAATGAATTATATTCATGAACAATCTGTAGCATCAACAACTATATGTGAAATGGTAGTATATGGACAAGTATACTTGAACAGTATCATATGTACAACTACTAATGAACAGTAGAATACACACTATTCATCTTCTCCATGTGCCACAAGCTAGTTATACAGCAGTTGCGTTGTTTAGCACACTGTTTGTGTATTTGATCAGGCTTTTAGATCTATTATGTACATAGCCTGTACAGAAAAACTGTAGATATCTTGATATCATCAGATATCATTAGAGTTCTACCCAAATAAAAAAAGGGGGGAATGGCCTCAGAGGGGGCCCAGGGGGAAAGTTCTCTGGAATACAATAATAACAAATCGGTCCTGTTTGAATCATTTTACATTTTACACAATATCAAGGACAAATACCCTCCCCCTTAAAATGTA
>JAODAG010313976.1:0-12318 GCA_027574785.1 Orphnurgus asper | reverse complement strand
TAGATATATGAAATATCAAATCATGGCACCTTGTGCTTATTTCATTTGGATAGGGGAACATCCCTCTTCTTAAACACTTAAAAATTTAAACTTGCCCCCTAGTTTTCCCCCCAACTTGTAAAGGCTGGTGCCGCCACTGTGTGGAATATCAACCTCACGGTCGATCACTCAGGTGGAATAGAAGTAATCAGCGTAGTACTAGTACTACTTCATCCCGACATTCGTCGAGATAGCCGTGCCGGCAGTCACTGTTGGTGTCATTGGAAGTTTGGACCTCAGGCACCCTGTACTTATATCAACGACACGCCCCAGCCAAATGACAACGTCAGCGAGTAGCAGTGACATCCTCGCCTGCCAAGAAAACTAGTAGTCGCCAATTTTATATTACTGATCGTCTCTCGGGAGCATGTTTCTTGGTAGACACGGGGGGCAGATGTTAGCGTTTTTCCTGCATCTGTCCTTGACAAGTTTCACTGACATTGCGGGCGGCAAATAAAACGCCTATCAATACATATGGCCAACGGTCTTTAAACATTGGACATCGGACTGCGACGTATCTACCGATGGATATTCATAATTGCAGATGTCTCTTCACCAATTTTGGGGGCAGATTTCCTTGGCAAGTTTTCTTTGCTAGTTGACATAAAGAATGGCAGATTGATCGATTCAGAGACATCACTACGGAATTGAATCAACTGATCTACCATTAAGCCCAACCTTCAGCACGCCTGATGATTCATCAACCTACACTGCATTATTACGGCAGTTTCCAGATATCACCAGACCATCATATTTAGAGTCTGCTTTTAAACACGACGTCACCCATCATCTCACTACTACAGGAAGACCGGTCTCTGCTCGTCCACGTCGCTTAGCTCCAGACCGACTTAAAGTAGCAAAAGCCAAGTTTGACCACATGATTCAGTTGGGCATTGTACGACCATTTCAGAGCAACTGGGCATCCCCTCTTCATATGGTTCCCAAGAAATCTGCTGACCGTGTGGAGATTACCGTGCTTTGAATAATTTCACCACACCAGACAAGTACCCTATTCCACATATTCACAATTTTTCCGCATCATTGCACAGCAAAATTATTTTTTCAAAGATTTATCTCGTCAGGGCCTATCATCAGAGGACATTCCGAAGACTGCTATCATCACTCCATTTGGATTGTTCGAGTTCATTCGAACGTCCTTGTAATTCGAAATGCTGCACAGACCTTTCAAAGGTTTATCGACCAAGTATTGAGAGGTCTGCTATTTGCATATGCCTATACTGACGACCTTTTGATCGCTAGTTCGTCTGCTGAAGAACACATTTCTCATCTTCAGCAGCTTTTTCAACAGCTTAATGAACATTGCGTGGTCATCAACCCAAGCAAGTGTGTTTTTGGAGTTCGTTCTTTGGAACTTTTAGGCCACCATGTGGATTCCACAGGCGTTAGACCCATGCAGAGCAAAGTCACAGCAATCCAAGATTTTCCGGGGCCAACCTCACAACGCAGTATTCGTGAGTTTTTAGGGTTCATTAACTTTTATCGCCGTTTTATTCCAGGCTGTGCTAAAACCATTCAACCCCTAACGGATCTACTTTCCGTTAAGGCAAGAAACGTACCTATTAGTTTTACCGAACCACAGAGAATAGCATTTCAACAGATTAAAATGGACTTAGCTCAGGCAACGTTACTAGTCCAATTGATCCCACCTCTCTGTATTATGGTAGATGCTTCCGATCATGCAGTCGGAGGAGCACACCAACAATATGCTAACGCGTCGTGGCAACCGTTAGCATTCTTTTCTAAACGGTTACAACCAGCCGAGACCAGATAATGAGATATAGAGCACATTCAGTCGAGAATTACGTGCATTATACCTCACCATACGATATTTTCGACGTGTCCTGGAAGGAAGGTAATTCAGTGTTTACTGACCACAAACCACTCCACTTATGCATTAGCTTCTCGCCCGGATCGTTATTCTCCATGGGAAGTTCGTTACCTTGACTACATTTCCCAATTTACGAGTGATATTCGCCACATCAAGGGAACCGACAATGTAGTCGCTGATGCGTTGTCACGTGCAGTCGTTTCTCAACTCGACGTGCCTAGTCCTTCAAACACAGCGGTTGACTTAGCTAAACTGTCAGCAGCCCAAGTTAACGATAATGAGCTCCTGAAGCTACGTAAATCATCTTCACTACAGTTTAAGGACGTGCCACTTACTAAGGGGCCCAGGTACTATTGTGTGTGATATTTCTACTGGTTCACCACGACCATTCGTCCCATCCCACTTTGGACGGAATATATTTCATGCCTTGCATTCACTTTCACATCCTGGCATCAAAGCGACACAGAAGCTCATCATCTGGTAGAGTCTTAACAGAGGTGTACGCAACTGGGCCAGAACTTGAATGCAGTGTCAACGAGCCAAGGTACAACGACATATTTTGACACCAACAGGTACATTTGTTTCACCTGGCCAACGTTTTGCTCATATTCATACGGTCAGAACTCAGAAGGCAAGAGAAGTTCATACCAGGGAGAATAAATAACTGAAAAGAAGGGTGAGTTCCTCTTCATCACTCCCACTCTTCAGGTTCCCTCAGAAGCTGCATCATGACCAAGGCAGGGAATTCGAGAATCAGCTTTTCAGCAAACCGCAGGAGTATTTCGGCATCGAACACCTCCAGGACAACTCTCACCAGGGGATTGGACAGGTAGAACGAATGAATCGTACGATTCTCAATATGTTGCAAACCTTGTCACAACAACAGAAGTTGAACTGGAAGGAAGCACTCCCCTATAATGCATGCCTATAATTACTCAAAGAATGAGACGACGACTCAGTATTCACCCTTCTATTTAATGTTTGGACGTTCCCCATGACTGCCAGTTGGTATCCTGTTTGGCCTGGGTTCTGACACAGAGTGTATCGGTCAAAATACCTACGCAGAGAAATGGCGTAGCAAGATGAAAGAGGCTTACTTTAATGCTAGTCAACATGCTGATAAGGCAGGAACAGCTGAAAAGATGAGGTATGATCGGAAGGTTAGGCAAAACAAACTAATCCCTGTTGACGATGTGAAGAATCTTGCGAAACGAACTTCTGGTCCAGACAAACTACGATCCTACTGGGAAGATACGTTCTACCGAGTGGTCAAACAGATCAACCCAGACATACCTGTTTATGAGTTCAGATGACAAGAGGAAACGACAGAGGGGTCTTCATCGCAACCTCCTCTTGGCGTGCGATGCACTACCTCTGTTTGAGACTAGGGAACAGCTCCAGAAGCCAGTAGTCAGAACACCAAAAATACCGGTAGAAATTAGGAACGAGTCCAGATGATAGTGATGACGTATATCATCCTGATATCAGCGTCGACAGAATCCAGATGTTCGTAATCGGGTTACAAAAAATGATGATTTGCCAGTACCGGGTCTACCCCGAATCGGACCGGATTGGACAGCGGGACCCGATGCGGTAAATGCGGGACAACATGACATTGGTGATGATCAGATCCCAATCCAAGTTGAACCCCCTGTAGCCATGCCTGCCCCAGTGGAACCACCACATGAGCAGGATGAACCTGGACGTCCATCCAGAAATAGGCCGCCCGATTTTCTAAATAACTTACAACCAGGGACCCCAGTTTGGACCCAGTCTACTCACGATTCTATACCAATATCCGTTCGCTCAGCCGAATACTGGTCAACCTTACTTTCAGGGATTCCCTGGATATCCGCCAATGAATCCTGCTAACACCTTGGTACAATAACTACAGACTTCCACCACCAGTACTAACTGTATCCGCAATTCCCACAGTAAGGACTTGTAAGTACTGACAAGTAAGTACTGACAATGGACTCTTAAAGACATGGAAATTTCGAGAGTAGATAATAGTTTGACTGTTCATATACTAGAAACGAAGTAGATAGTAGACTAGAATTAATGAGTTATGCGGTCTATTGTTTGATGTTATAGAGGTGTTAAATATGGTTAGTAATAATGGAGGATCGAAGCTAAGAACTATTAAACTTAAAGTTGTAATCATGTATTTTCTGGTCAATTGACTCTTGAACTTGTTTCTATGGTTTTTTACGCATAACATAGACGTTAGAGTTCAGGTAGAATGGTGCTTTCAGGTTATGGATTATTAACCAAACACTTAGGACGTTGTCCTGTGGGAGTATAATTATTAAAATATGTGGGATACTTTGTGGAGATTAGTAAGATCCAAGTACGTAAGCCACATTATACCTTAAAGAGATTATGTTGATACACATTGTGTATGCCAAAGCAAGTCAGGGGCGACTTCTTTTGAGAGGGGGAGAGTGTAATAGAATTAGAAATATGACACCCCTACCAAAAAAAACTAATTGTTTTGAGTTACCTTTAAAGATAGTGGTACATGCCATGTGAAGGTCAGGGTGGAATGAGAGGTCTGTGTCACTTTGATACACCTGCTCTCTCTCAAGTGTCACCACATCTTTATTCAAGTCCTGAGATTTACTCTATTTCTACCCCTCAGGTGGCTGCACCAGCCAGACCCGACAGGGCTACCCCGGGGTAACACAGAGTTAACGCTCGCGAAATGACCGTGGCATACGGCGAATAAACTTTTTTCCGTTAAAGTCACGCAGGCAAAGAACTCGAGCACGAAAACCCAACGGCGGTGGCAGAACCATCCCTTGGCAACAACAAACACGTACGCTATACGTGACCTCTAGCCAAACGGCCCAAGGAACTAAACTTCTACTAAACACTGGGGAACGATTGGCGTAGCAAAAACGATGATATACAAGCTAGCTTCGCTTAGTGAGAGGGTTAGGAAGCCTCCGTAGGCTCGTGTCGTGGATGGACATTCGCTTGAACGAGCCTGCCATTTTCAACCAATGTTCAAAGTAAAAGTATACAACACCTGGTCGAACTGTCGAAGCCAGTTCCTTCGGTGACCAACGTACACCCCCACTCAATCCATCCCATCCCGCTCATGGGACAGTCGTGTATCGTCGCCATCCAGATGGATGCGAGCGTACCTCAATCTTTGGTATGGAATTGCCCACGATGGCAGCAATAAAGTTTCAGAAAAGTTCTACAGACCTGTATGTCAATCTCTCGTCTCTCCGAGTTCCCGCCCGAGTTTTAATTTTCTCGCTTTGGTAGTTAATGCTTTGCATAGGGTTCAAAGTTTTGAAATTTCATTTCATTATTTTATTACTTATTTTATTGATTGATTTATTTATTAGTTGTATTGTGAAGTATAAGTTATTTACATTTTTTTTTTTTTTAAAGATATTCTACAGCTCTCGAGGGATAGTTTGACTTGTCTTAGGGGTCAACCCCTCCTCACGACCCCCTGCCTTATTTGTAACACTGGTTATTTCCCTACAATGAAACATTCATGTGAACAAATGTTGCAAATTTCTCTGACTGGCAGATCATGACGTCATTCACCACGGTTTGTGGTAACATCATCACGACATGATAATTTAGACGTACAGTATCCACGGTGTTTGCGTTTAGATTTAGTGTTATGCACCCTTTTCTACAGAAAATCAAGGTACGGGACCCCAATTGGGTTCGAATTCCATCGAGACGGAACAACCTTGGCGACGAGGTTATTGAGCAATTCTTATTTTCCAAATAAAAAAGCAAATTGGCTTTGAATGATATGGCGGCACCGCCGACATTTTTGGCAGATCCGGGGAGACGAATGTCTGAAAACTACGTCGTGACATGCGACCCTAACCCCCGCGGAACCAGTAACCGCAAACGTGCCATACTGCTACTAGCATTTTTTTTTTTTACTTGCTTTCGGCGGTGGATGATGGAACGCAGTCAGGTTCGCGTAGTACAGAAAATAACACCGAGCAAATTGATGGATACAAAATATTTGGCACTGCGTGTGTTTAGAAGCGCATTGTATAAACGTCGTGGCTGAAACTATTCAAATTTCGGCAGAGGGGCACAGCGGCCAGGAGAGACCTACTGAGGAATACCAATTCGTGGCGGCGCTACGTGAGCTCGCCTTTTGGGATTTTCACCGTGAAATGTCGCTTGACCAAATAATTAGTAGAAAAAAAAATCAAATTATGTTGGGCTAACAGAGAGAGATGGCTACTTGAACCAAATCTACAGCTTGAAGCTATACAAATTGTGCAACATAGTGAACAGAGGTAGGGAAGAGATGCAAAATCACTGTCCAATCCTAAGTCGATGCAAAGCGCTAGACCTAACAAGGGAGATTGCTGCCTGTGCGAAGGTCTTTTTATTCAAACCCGCGACGGAACGTGGCTAACGGGAATCAAAGAACGTCGGGGAGACCGGTCCAAAGAGCGAACTGTGGGGAGGACTTCGAACCATCCAAAAGGGAACGCCTAAGGGAATTAGTCAAAGGATGGCTACTGGCGTGGGTCATTCCAACATCTGGCGAAGGAATCGGTACGCCCGGCGAGAGAGGCTGAATGCGACAACTGTTCGAACGTGGGGGACATTATTCAAGGATGTGTCGATCAAACCGAAGTCAAGAAGGGTACGGACGAAATGAGGATAAACCTACCTTTACAGTGAGGACTGAGGATGAAGACCTACCTACTCATGTTTTACTGACTGAGACAACAAATCAGATTGTTCAGAATATTACATGTAGGCTACTGTTCACCATGGATGCTGTATCTGATGTAACACTGCTAAATATTAACACATATTTTGATAAATACTTTGTAAGGGAAACTATTGTTATGACATAATTCCTATTATTGGATGTCTTCATGCTAATATTGCCTACAATGGATGTAAAATTGTGGGGAAACTGTATGTGGTGCAGTAGGGTGATTCATGGGTTTAACTGTAGGACATATCGTTGACAGTGATGGAAATCGCCCTTCACCAGACCTATTAAAGTCAATCAAAGATGCCCCAAGACCAGAAAATTTAGATCAGGTCTGATCATTTCTGGGTCAAGCCAGGTATTACGCCAAATTCATAAAGGGATCTGATACACTGGTACAACCCATAATCACAGTCACTCAATATTTTCACTGCATATCTGATTTACCCTCCCACAGCCCCTCCCAATTCAATCCCTCGCGATCTACTCTCACCTCGGTCATGTGGCCGTTACTGATTGGCTCTGTGAATCGGTCAAGGTCGAAGAATCGCACGAGAGAGCATCGTGGTCGGAATCCTCCCTGAAGACGGACCTCGGGAGGTCCAGGGTGCAGCACGCCATGCGCAGCCCCGGCTGAGGGAGCTCCCCCAGGACGTCCCACTCGTCATCCTCCGCTCGGTAAGCCTGCACCTCCTTCTCCCGCAGCCTGTGCTGGCCGTTGTAACCTCCGACGACGAAGATCCTGCTCTGGTCGACCGTGGTGACCCCGGCCATGCTCAGCCCGCAGAGCATCGGCGAGACGGTGATCCACTCGTCGCCGTCGGTGGAGTAACGCTCGACGCTGTCGACGTCCACGCGCTCCCCCATCGCGCTCAGCTGGTTGCCTCCCATCACGTACAGACGGTCCTTCAACGAGCACATCATGTGGAAGCCTCTAGCGTTACACAGGGGCCTCTTCACGTGCCACTCGTCGCGCTGCTTGTCGTACATCAGGAACGACTTCTGGAACGTCCTGTTGGAAAACCCCCCGCACACGTGCACCTGCCCTCCGGCTACGCTCCCCGCCAGAGCGTACGTAGGCCTGTTCAGGCTAGCTATGAACGTCCATCGGTTCTCGCCGGGGTCGTAGACCTCCGCCGACGCCAGGGGGCCCTGCTCGTTCTTGCCGCCCACGGCGTAGAGGACCCCCCCGCAGGCCGCGAGGTGGAAGAAGGCCCTCCGCTGTCGCATCGGGCACATCTGCAACCAGGAATTCAACCTCGGGTCGTACCTGTGCAGCGTGCCGATGCTCTCCTTGCCGTTCGAATTCAGTGTCACTTGTCCCCCGGCGACGTACATGAAGCCGTTCAAGACGGCGACGCCGTGGTCCACCCGCTTCAGGGGCATGTCCGTAAGTCGCTTCCACGCTCCTTTGCTCTCGTCGAAAACCAAAACTTGCCCGCTGACCCCGTGGTGCGGGAGCTCTCCCCCGACCACGACGGCGACGTCGCTGCTGGATCGGAACCTGTTGCGGGGCACCTGGAAAGAATGCTGCCGCTGGGGGATGAGGTGGTAATTCAGGGCCTGCAGTAAATATCGATGGCACTCCTCCTGCTCCAGCATGAAATCGTACGACTGGACGTGGTCGACCAGGTCCTTCGTCTTTATGAGGGGGAATCGGATATGCTTGATGACCGCCGGGGCATGCCGGACCCTCTCCTCTCTGTCGAAAGTGACCCACTTGGCGGCGATTTCGAACAGCTGAAGTTCCGACGTCGTGCTCACCCTGTCTTGGGACAAGACCTGCGAGAGTTCTTCGGCGGTGAACCTTTGGAACGCCGCAGTCTCTGCCACGCCCATCAAATTGTCCGCGATGAAATCTTGAGCGTACGCCTTCAGCTGCTGGAATTCGGCCAACGAGAACTTGTCGGCTATCTGTAAGACGGAGACGCAGTTTTCCAGGTCCACCGTCTTCCTCAGGTATCGAGCGCATAGTCCGGCGAGTTTCGGCATGCGCAGCTGGAGCGCGGCGTTCAGGACCCTCTTGACGTTCCCGCGGGTGAGGATTATCCTCGACGTGTACATGTACTCCAGGACCAGTTCCATAGCTTCGCGGGTGACTGCGCCGCCGAGTTTCACCTCCTTCAAGCTCTCGCCGTCCGTGAAGAGGGAACGGAAGTATCCGCTGCACGCGGCGAGGACGACCTTCTGCACGGAGATGTGAAAATCCCCGACCAGGACCGTGCAGTCGCAGAGGATTCTCTGCTTCCAGAGTTGGCGGAGTCCTGCAAGTAGGTTCGGGGCATGTTCGGCACACTGGAACGGCTGATCGGAAGAAGTTGGTCGCTGTCTGCTGCCCGCAGGTTCCATACTGCTGACGTCCATGATTCTAGTTTTCCATCATCTGTGAATAATACAAAAGGGTAAACAACTATCAATAATATTGAACGAGAAAAATGGACAACAAACATATTGAACAGAATCTACACAAAATATCTCATCAAATTGATCGTCAATTGGAAACGTAGCTGTCACTCTATTAACAAGGGTGGCCAACCAGAATTAAACGAGGGCCAAATCTGACATCAAATCATAATTGAAATGGTTAAAGGTTCAGTTACTTTCTAGTTAATGTTGCACTTGGCTTCCGCTGGCCACAATTGACGGATTGGCCAGCCTGCTAAATAACTTGACAGATCCCCTGTTCATTGTAACCTTAGACCTACCACAATAGCTTTTCAGGGTAACCAGTTTTCACCCCACGGAAAGTTTTCCCCCAAGTTCCTTGCCAGTTCATCCCCAAGTAGAATACCTACCAGTTTTCCCAGGTACAAACCAATTTGCCCACAAAATTTATGTCGTGAAAACAATAAAAACAAATAAGATCTTAGTTTGTAATGTTCTCAATGATGTACTGTAAGTATGTATGCTGACGAAAAAAATTGTATTTGATATAAAGTTACAATAAAAGATTTGAACAAAGTGGATTGCAAAAGTTTCAAGAATAATTTACCCAAGAAATCCGAACAATAAACAATACGACGCTGTGGAAAATTTCAAACCTTGGTGGTTTGAAATGATGTACAAGAAATGGGGGAGAACTAGTCTTAGTGTGGGGTGCTCTGGTGTATGCTCTAGTGGTAGCACTTGGGGTCAAATTGGCAATTTGGACAAAATGCTGTTAATACCAACCATGCTGAAACTAGTAATGTGTCAATCATAGTCCTTTTTATGTGCAGTGACATTATTTTAACTTACTAGCCTCTGTCACAGTATTACTACCGCTGAGTAGAAGTAGTCCTAATGAATTTGACATCACAAGTAATGTATAAATCTCCTCTCAAATCCAAATTTTGCAATGACTTCCACGAAATAGTTGGTTACCATTATTTAAGAGATCATGCAATAGTCACCGACGATTGTAGAAAGCATTTTGTTTTACAATGACCTAAAATAGGGGCCAACCTGTTCTATCAATGAATAGTTAAACAAAACAATCTTAGATCTCATCCATGCACAGTCGCATATTTTTTATCTGTTATTCACGACACATGACTTAGTAGCAGGTCTTCGAAAATTGTGCATTAAATCGTTTGCGGGGGAGGTGTACATTGTAGGTATTTTGTAATATAAGATATACCATAAAATAGTTACAAAATGATACTAGGACCGTTGCGAGTGGATTATGCAATTTTTACAGCAAAAGAAAATGGAAAAAATAATAATTTAATTTATCTTAAAAATACTGTACCTACAGTACTTCCACATACCACATTACCAGTACTAATAGAAATTTGGGGAATTTGCTCTCTATTACGGCTACATCGTCATACCTACGGTGTGGATGTGGCGGAGCCTTCCTAAATGAAAACTAGGGGCTGAGCGAACCTGAATTTCTTGGAATAATCAGCAATCATTCAGAAACTAGTATAAACTATACAACTTGTTTTGGTATATATAAATTGAGTGGTCTCTCACTGGACAGTGGCTTAAGCCTGCAAAATTTCAAACATTCGGAATGGCTAGTATTAATATAATATTATTAATGATAGTAATAGTACCCACCAGTACATGACTGAGTACCAGTGCGCTCCTGTTGTGACTTTAATACTGTAGACCTAGTGTACTGTTAGTGTTATATTTGTAGGCATGTTTAGCCGAGCCTAGGCCTAACGTTATGACACACAGTATGCCCCTGACTAATATTAACGATCAATTACTGACTAACTATTTATTTTTAACGTTAAGCTAACTTTACACTACAGTACAATGTGAATTCTTGGCCCTGGGATAACTTACAAGCCCAAACTTTTCAACGGTTGAAGTCGGTTAATTGTAAATTCGGTTGCGATTTACTTCGATGTTCTTCTACCAGGTCGGTTTGGCCAGCCACTAAAATCAAGACACAAGTTAGAAACATAACATAACTTAATTAATAATAAGCAGTCTCAGTGTTAATAATTATTATCATGAACCAGTCTGCATTGCTACTCAGTTAACAATAAATAAATACAATAAATCAATGTGGAACTGAAAGCCGGATAAAGATGAAAAAGTTATCGTTAAAATAACTGTTTTGAATAATATATGTAATTATTATTTTAAATATCTATGCTCAACATGGGTTGAAATGAACCGTTAGTTAAATCTCTCTTATAATTTAGTATCTGGCAAACATGTTTCGCGCATTTGGTATAGGCTGTATCTCCCGATCTTACTGTTTTTATGAATTAATTTTTCGTAACTGACTTATTGCCACCTGCATGAGGTTATAACTACAGAAATAAGAACACACCGAAGTGAAGAAATTATGGCCGGGGAGGTTTTCATCGATGCGTTACCTTATTACGATCAGGGTTACGATGAACCAGGCATCAAAGAAGCGGTGTGTTGTGAAGAGCATTTGTCCTGGATAATATTAATCTTTCCAACTCCCAACAGTCTTGACTTGCATAGGCTAGCCCTAGGCTATACAGTTTAGCATAGCGTTATCTTGAAAATATGAAATCAGTTAACGTTAGGCTAGCGTAATATTTATACCATTAATTACCAATAAGTATATTATTAGTATATTACTAAGTTATTACTAAATAAATGCCAATTTAGCCTCCGGCTCTAGTAGTACTAGCTAGTACTACTACTTGTTATTTGGCAGTGTCTCAAAATAATGGGTGGGACTGGTTTCGAACTAATTACTATACTACTACTAGTACTAGTAGTACTACTTGGTTGCACTGCAGAGGACCATCATGTACAGAGGACCAGTTGGGTAGTTCTAGTACCATGTACCTTACAAGCTTGTACCATACGTGTACCTACCAGTTTGTAGATTTCATGTTGTCCAGTTTCGCCAATGTTTTTGCACTCCCGCAAACAACATTGTAAGATTACCAGTGGATCATGGATGCAATGGTGACTTACTGTAACTTTAAGAATTTGGTGATTAACAAACCCTCAGGAATGGATGATTGATGTTATGATTAGGTTTACTATAGTAAGTAAATTATTTAAATAGCAAATACAACAAATCGTCTAAATAGTAAATAAAACCACAAATCCTTCAATTCCAAAGCTTGACATTGCTGACTTCGCTGGAGTTCTGCAGGGGCATGTTAAAGGATACTTCCAGGTTCCTTAAAACTCATTGAAATCTGTACCATTGTGTAGAGAAAAATAAAATATCCCGTTCTACATCAAACTTTAACTACGATACGTATCAGAGTCTTTG
>JAODAG010313952.1:0-35052 GCA_027574785.1 Orphnurgus asper | reverse complement strand
TGTATAAGCTGTTTGTCATATATATATATATATATATATGACAATGTATAAGCTGTTTGTGTGGTCATTATTTGGCTTGTACGTGCATGGTAAATTTAAATAAGACAGGACATCAGGAAGTGTCATATGACACCGAACATTGATGCTCGAGATTGAAAAGTTTAATGCGATAAAATCTCACCAAACAGTCAATCGATAACCGACGGCGTTATTAAACCACTGTGAATGAAAACAAATCGACAATATTAGCACTTACAAGTATTATTTATAATCATAGGATAGGCGTACCAGTCCGCACGTCTCGTACGTACATAGCATGTGTGCATAATATGTTTCTTGAGTTATCATGTACTAGGTGAAATTCCATCATTATTCAACGGATTGTTGGAGTACTTGGGTTGAAATGTTTTTGAAGGGTAATATTTATATCACACCCATTGCAAGCAGAAATGAACAAATCAATGGTATTATCTCCTATTAATAGATGTTTATCACCTAGTTAGTATCCGGGATATTGTCGGTCGTCTCATGGCTAATAACTCCACTTTTGGTGTCTTCAGACTTATCAGCCCAACTTAGCTCCCGAGAGAAATACACGCTTGGCAGTGCCTCATCGGGCTCGTTCCACATGGGGAAAAACATAATACACGACGCGATTTTATCGCTATCACCATTAAGGCACCTGGCAATAACATAGACGCTGTGATATATATTTGACGCAGCTTAAGGCAGATATTGAAGATTAATTCTTTGCATGCATCACAGAACCTTATACGACGAATAAAAGATCTACATTTCTTTAATTTTCTATTCGTTTAGATGGCAACTAATCGATGCCTATATCGAGTTCGGGATAAAGTAGGGTATAACAAAGTGAAAAAAAACTGTACCTAGAGAATATAAAAGACCATCTTCTACAAGATGAAAAGTAGCTTTAAACATCGATACATTGGCTTCACTGATATGGATATTTATATCTAGCATTCTTATCTGAGAACCAGCCCATGCTAATGTGAACCCTCCCATGTTAATGTGAACTGTCCCCCGCTAAAGTGAACTCTCCCACGCTAATTGGAACTCAAAAAGAGCGTATTAATTAATCGCCCTCACCTTAACCGACCCGTTCAAACGCCCACGAACATGTTTTGTTTTGTGGTCTGCGTCATCGTCCGCCAGTCGATGTTAATTTCAAAAACTGCAAGATGATGATGAACCTGTAGAGAGAATCAGAGCCGAAATAAGCAATTACAGAATCGTCGACGTTAAAGTTGATTCTCTCAGCAGGCAATATCCAAGCCTGTTGACTACACTGGAAAAAACCCCGGAAATATTAACAAAACAGTACCGGTAAGTGTAAAACACAATTTCGTGTGTTAGGTTCTCCATTGTGTGAAAATAGGTCTACTACGTGTCGTTGAGGGGAAATTACCTCCATCTTTTGTGTGCGTGTGTGTGTGTTTTTAAGAATATCACGCGGTTGATCAATGATATTAAGTTTGCCTTCAACCATTTGACGATCCGAAGTCTTTGAATGTAGGCTATATTACACAGTCTCATGACAAAGAAAGGGAATCAAATCTCAGATTTGCCATGTTACCAATCTTCTTTAACCAGCCCCCCCCCCTCCGAATTACAAAACCAATATCATCTTTATAAATCGACCTGTGGTCGACCTGTCTTCGCTGGCAGAAATGCTCCACCCGTCAATCACCTTCAAAGAGCTGCAGTCATTGACAGACGACGAAAGTCGTCACCTCAATTCGTCCGGGAACCGAAGGGCTGTCTTCATCGCCCGGAGGACCACTATCCTATCGGTGAGCATTCACCGTCACAAGCGATTTTAGCCCGAGAAGTGTTTTACTGGTTTTTTTTTAAGAAAAGCTAGCCAAGAAAGTATCTGGGCTCTAAATCCAAGCAGATGCGAAGTGTGGTTTTTAAGAAATCGAATCATTAACCAGGCATGATTTCGTCTGTCAAAGTATGACTCTTCCCGACTATAGTGCCAGTCACTAATAACATGCTACATTAGACGTATAATCTTCTATATAATGACAATCCATGATTTGGAAATTTGAATGTTTTCAACCACTTCAAAGGCAGTCTACGAATGTTTACATACCTGCCTAATTCATTGTCCCCTCTGTATCCGAGCGGTGACGATCATTTGCGTCATATAAGTGTCAGAGAGCAGGAATCCTTTGAATTGGATTGCCTGCCGATTGCTGCTTATGGTCTCTGTGTTAAACCAGAAAACACTAACCTCTCTAACCTGGTTGTTTGGTGAGACGCGTAATAAAGGACAACGTTGTAATTTAAGAATGGTATTTTTGTATTGACACTGACTATAATACGTCAATTATCTCGGTTCAGAGATTTGTTCTGAATTTAAGTAATAAGCACTATACCCTTGGTCGATCAATATACGTGCAAAGGTCACGCATCAGCACAGCACTTTCAGTACACTTCAGTACACCGGAAAGAAAATGTATTGGGATGCAAAGTAGTAGGCTATTGTATATAATCCATATACACAGATTCAATTTGAGTCCCGTTTACACTTTAAAGAGCTGGGTCATCTCTCATTATGCTTAATATTAGCCGATTTTTTGTGTGATTTATTTGATTCTCATTTGAGTGAGTCATGCGTTAAGTTTGTTTCACTTATTAAAGTGATATTTAAGAACACGTAGGCCTACTTAAAATCCCATAGTAGATTCAGGGTTCGAATCCGCGATTGCTTAATATGTTTTTGTAGTTTAACCTAGTCGGTCATAGGCCTACTGAATTCTTGTGACCTATATAATCGTTATGATCAATGACCATCGTTGTGATCAAGATATATACTATTAGTATGGTAACGTTTCTCTGCCTTGCGGGTGTAATATACCTGTATAATACTGGGTGTAATACATGTGATGCTAATCGGACGCCATGCACACAGGACTACTACTGGTGTTGCTGCCCTCCAACAGAGTCATGAACTACACGTTACGTGCCACTACACTCGCCCAATGATCTCCATGTATTTACAGTCCGCTCGAAATAGGATTGTGGATCAGTTGGTCAGCCTCGTGGAGCGGTGATGCCGTGGCATGGTTTTTAAGAAAATCCTCCCAAGAAAAAACCTGGGATATGAACCAAACAAACCGTGCAGCATATGACGCCACGGCTTCAAAAGCCAACTGACCAACTTCTCAGCCCCAATCCTATTTCGATTGGACTGCTAACGCTAAATTCAATGATTCAATGAACACTGATTGCAAAGAAGATTGAAACTAGAAGGATTTAATGTAAATTCTGAGATGTAACCAAGGATGGTGTGATTTAGTACATCTCTGATGTAACAACGACAAAACAATTCGGCATGGCCGATTACGTTTACCTTGGACATTGGTAGTATTGTCGCAGAATAGGCGACGTGTATGTATGGGTGTATGTATGTATGTATGTGTGTGTGTGTGTATGTAATATGTTCATATACATCGTATTCATCATCGGCGGGATTTGATTACAGGAATTGCGGATAGAGTGGGTGGAATATTCACGAAGACAGCGATATCGCCAATAATTAGAATAATCCTCCCCCTCCTCCGGCTGACTCGTGTCGCTCATAACTCTGCACCGGATAATCATTCCTCTTTATTATGCATTGTATGCAGAGGTTTCAAACCATCCGTTAGAGATAACCTTGCCCGCGAGAATTGTCTTATTAAGAATAGTAATTAGAGAAGGAATTGTTGGGTGAGACCCAAAGAAAAGGCAACTTTGAACTTTAACTTCCAGAGGAGTAGTGTTCAATCGGCTATAATTTTATAACTGGTTTAGTATGAAAAGGGTCAGGGAAGGACGTCAAGTGTCCTCATGAAATGACCACGAATACCAAGGACCCAAACCGCAAGAACTCAACAGACCTCAAAGTCTACCACCGCCCGGAAAAGTGCCTATCAAGAGCATTCTTAAAGGCATTGACACTTATACACACTTCAACCGAATCAAGCAGACTCAATTCATCCACAACTCCTTGTGAGAAGAAATTCTTCGTAACATCCAACCAACATCTCCCTTTGTGAAGCTTGAAACAGTCACGGTGGCCTCTAGTGCCCTCGACTTGGAACAATTAAAAATGTATCAATGAAATTAAAGCTAAGTTGTCAAGTGAACGATTTTAAATACTTGAAGTACGGTAGATCAGTCACGAAGTCGTCTAAGCTCAAGCCCCCTGCTTCAACCTTTGACTATACGGAATACTTACAAGCCTATAATAGCCATTCTCTGAAACCTCCTCCCCCAATAACTGCATATCGTTTGATAATTAAGGATTCCATGGCTGTATATCAAACGAGGCCTGATCAACTGCTTGTCGAGCACCATATCTTTATGAAGAAACCATGAAATTGTGCCTAATCATTGCCGATATCCAGTCGATGTTGTTTCCGATTGTATCGCACAAATCCTTCATTATGCGGGGCTTGCAAGAGTAGATCACCCTTAAAGAAGACAGCGGAAAAACGACTACAACGTAGCAAACCGATCAGGAAAACTAACAATGGTTAACATCCTCACGCGAACACCGTTAGCTAGCTAGCTAGCTCTTTAAGGCATACATTAGGGAATTAAAATGATACAAACTTATCAGCTATATTTCTGTTTTCACTTAGACCAGTTTGGCATTTCATAGCTGGATTTTGTGTTACGGTTAGAAGCTGAGTATAAATGGTATGTCCTTCAGACTAGCTCAAACACGTGTACACGTGTATGTAGCTAATATAGCGTATCCTCTAGCCTTTACATATATACACATGTACTATCATTCCGTTTCTGACATGGTTTTAATCGTAATAAAGACTTAGAGTAACAAAATAATACCTTGACCAGTTGACGTTAGGTACAATCATCACATAACCAATGATTAGACTACATTTTATATTAAAACAGGGACACAATTTAATTAAGTGCTTCAAACGCAGTTTGTTATAGCCTGGAGTGCATATCTTCGAGTTGTTTCCTATATAAGACAGGTAGGCCTAATTTATTGTGTTTTAATTAAACACAGTGTAGTACTTTTCTCTGTGTCTTCGTGTTACTGTTCTTACTAATTTCCGTACATGTAGGCCTAGGCCTACGTAACTATGCTCCAAACGCAGTATGGTGCTTTTCTTAGCCTAACCTCGTGTGACTGTTCTTACGTTACATAGCCTACATGCAGGCCTAGGCCTACGTTACTATGCTCCATTGACGTTACTTTCCTATGTAATACAGGTAATATATGTAGGCCTAATTTATTGTGCTTCAAACATAGTGCAGTGCTTTTTCAGTGTCTTCGTGTTAGGCTGTTCTTACTTTCTTTTTTTGTAGACTCCTAATTTACTGTGCTTCAAACGCAGTGTATCTTTTCTTAGTAGCTTCGTGTGACTGTTCTTACTCTCCATACATGCCTAGGCACACGTTACTATGCTCCAAACGCAGTGTAGTGCTTTTCTTAGTAGCCTCGTGTGACTGCACGTTCTTACTTTCCATTCCCTACATGTAGGCCTACGTTACTATGCTCCAAATGCAATGTAGTACTTTTCTTAGTAGCCTCGTGTGACTGTTCTTACTCTCCATGCATGTAGGCCTACGTTACTGTGCTCCAAATGCAGTGTAGTGCTTTTGTTAGTAGCCTCGTGTGACTGTTCGTACATTCCATAGCCTACGTGTAGGCCTAGGCATACGGTGCTATGCTCCAAACGCAGTGTAGTGCTTATTTAGTAGCTTCGTGTGACTGTTCTTATTTTCCATGCATGTAGGTCTACGTTACTGTGTTCCAAACGCAGTGTAGTGCTTTTCTTAGTAGCCTCGTGTGACTGTTCTTACTTTCCATAGCCTACATGTAGGCCTACGTTATTATGCTCCAAACGCAGTGTAGTGTTTTCTTAGTAGACTTGTGTGACTGTTCTTATTTTCCATACATGTGTGCCTAGCCTACATTACTATGCGCCAAACGCAGTGTAGTTCTTTTCCTAGTAGCCTCGTGTGACTGTTCTTACTTTCCATAGCCTACATGTAAGCCTAGGCCTACGTTACTAGGCTCCAAACGCAATGTAGTGCTTTTCTTAGTAGCCTCGTGCGACTGTTCTTACTTTCAACCATAGCGTACATGTAGGCCTAGGCCTACGTTACTATGCTCCAAACGCAGTGTAGTGCTTTTCTTATTAGACTCGTGTGACTGTTCTTACTTTCCATATATGTCGGTCTACCTTACTGTGCTCCAAACGCAAACTATTGTAACCGAGTGCATATCTTCGTGTTTTCGGATGACTCTCGAGTCACTCCGTTTGAGTCCGAGTCAGACTCCATGGACCGTCCAACAAAAATGTATCATTGTCAAGCCTGTCAAGGTAAAAAAAATGCGTTCATGTGAGGTAGATTCCGAAGTAGATTCATAAAGTGGAAGATTATCAATCACTTGAACTTGGCCGGCTGCAGACTGACCATACGTCCAAACCGTATCGACAATGGTATGATTAACGAAAGGTCTGATACCACCGAATGATTTTTGGCAAAAGCCGGACTACAATAAATAAACGAGATATATCGAGGCAGGAATGCGTAGGCTACGTCGATTTTATACCGCAGCACTCCATGCATCCATTTCGAAAATGATAGGCCATTCACTCCATTGGCGCACGGTGGCTTCCTTGCCATGTTCATAAAAATGTTATACGAGTAAAAAGTCGATGCAGACCTAGCCAGAGTTCCCGCTTTCATCCCCTAAGATGGCGTTGAATTATTTATCCATGTGCTCGGCTGATTCTGCTTCCTCTGTTTCTGCTTCATATAGGTCGAATTGTGAACCAGGTTCGGAGCAGCAATGAATTGGTCTTTGTTGATCCTTCGTGCCAATGTGACTGTTACCCTGTCTTGAAGCTCTTTTGAAAAGACAACGAACGCGATTGTACCTTATCAGTAATGTCAGTAATAGAAAGTTCGTGTCCCATATTCCAAAATTGCTTGTTAGTGTGCTGAATCCTATGGTGTTGGACCTTCCGCGTCTTCGATTATACCGCCATCTTGTAAGCTCTACTTCAATCTGTTTCCGTGGTGGACATGGTGTTCTCCTATAGCGCTGTGTGGTCGGAGTTACTGATGTATCGATGTGTAGCTTTACTAGTAAATCTTTCTTTCTATTTGCCTATTATATACGTGAGGATACTGGTATGCTAGATGATCATGTATTGAAATCTGACGTTGAACTGGTGAAGCCGTCACCCGTATCGCCTAACGTATCAAGTACATCATACAACTCCACAGAGTAGTAACAAAGCCCTATGATATATCATCTGATCCGATCATTGCTTCTTGGAAACGACGAAGCCATATCTTTGATCTAAAAGATGTAGATGATGGTGCGAGGATCAAATGTTGCGAATGTGAGCATTGCAGTAGCCATGATGAAAATACATGCAGTGTAGCCGTTTTGTGGTTATACTAAGTATGCGACGATAGATAGGCTTGCGTAATCATACTTGCTTGTACTAACATTAGTACAGTACAGGTGTATGGATTATACGAAGGCGTAGCCTGGAAGTCGTGCTTCGCTTGACATGATAAACTGTGAACAGATACCTGTTTCGCCACACCGTAAGACGACACCAGAATCACACTTGTGAATGAAACTTGTCCAATTGTGTCTTTCCTTTCGTCACGGTGTGGATGATTATTATGGTCTTGGCGTAATTACAGGGACTGGACCCAAATATTGAGTATGCTTGTATCTCGTGAATAGGGTGTATTCCATTACTTGGACTCCTGATAGATTGGACCCAAAGATTGAGTTTGATTGTATCTCGTGAAAAGGGTGTATTCCATTATTTGTATTATCAGTATTCCATCCACTGCAGGGGATCCACTTGGCAGTCTTGAACTTGATCGCACTGGCGTTCACAAGCTGTATCGAATCTGCAACGATAACCATTTTACTTACGATCTCGCTTAATGAGATTATATGAGGTCACTCGGGGGGAGGGGGGGGGGAGGGTAAACGGGAGGCCACCACAGTCGGGACTCTAGTTGGTTTTATATTTTTCATCCACATAAGATGAACAAACATTTTTTTGTCTTTTCAGATCTCTAGTTTCTACTTGACGTAATGTCATCCCTACTTCAGTTATTGATTCATTTCGTCATTTCCCATTAAACGTATCCACACCTATACGCTGCGCATCGAGTGCTTGAGATGTTTGAAGATAACCTTCAGTATCTTGGAAAGTCCATCCTTTAAGTTATTTATTTACGCTATTGATCAAGATTGCCCTTTCAATTCTATTGACGGAAATTACGTGTGCAATGTGATGTATTGGCAATAATATAGGCAATGCTACTCCGTGTGCAGTATACCAGTGAAACGTAAATCAAAACGAAAAATAATAGGAGCAATACACTTACGGATTGGAAAACAAATTTCGAATCAGAGGCCCTACAATTCAATTCAAGGGGGTTGAGACTTATGAGTGTTCTACAGTCTCAGACTTGATCATTGACAACAAAGGAACTTCGTTGCCACCAACGCAGACGGAGGTGCAAAGAGGGAAAAAACATGTTGGCCTTTGAGGTTCACGTGGCAATGTGCTTCGAAAAAGTAGGAATGATACTACATTGTTATGTGTTCATGTCGTAGAATGTTATGAGGTTTACTATTTTGCTACTGTTATAGCCAGCAACGTTTTATAATATTCGTGATGACGAGCAGGAATGGAGGAACTGCTCGGAGATCCAATTGGGCAGAGAAGAAAGAGAATTCCCTAACTCGGTTGGCCATTCCCTGACACTGGATGCACAGTCGGTAGCACACATGTAAACTGATATCAAAACTCATTGTGTTATTTTTTCTGGCAAATGTACACCCAATGGCAGCAATGGGAAAGGGGGAAATTTTAATTAGTCCATTGTGATGCTGCTTTATTAAGACGTGGTACTTTGAATTCGCTATACTCTTTGAAAGACTACAGAGGTCAGTATTAAATGAGAGATTTTCCTCTCTTTGCCTTCCGATCCGCTGACTAAGCATGTAAGCGGGTCGAGAGACTTCTCCCACCACGCCCCACCCTTTCGACTTAAAAAACGTTCACCTCCATAACTGGAAACCATGGTTTCACACGTCATGCCACGTTTGAATATGCAAATCTTACATGAATTGTTAGGTCGGCTCTTCAGTTGATCAAACGTAATACAATGAAATAAGAATAGCGACATCACTGCGTCAGCTATAATTTCCTCGTAAATTAACTGGGTTACTAGATAAAAGAGTCGTCCATGATTTGATAGCAACGTGTTGTACCTCACATTGTTAAGCTACTGGGCTATTATTATTTTAACATCACCAAGTGACCATGAATCACTGAAGCAGAATGGAAGAGTTGAGAATTACATGGTTGTAACGAGCAGGCAGTGGCTTGAAATCATCCGTTGTTTAATGACAAGATGTTGTACCTCATATCGTTAAGAGCTATTCTTACGGCATAATGAAAGAGACGAGAATATCGACCTCGATTTGTTAATGTCGCAGAGGTTTGGTCATGTGTACATATATGGACCGAATAACATTATACAAGCATTAGGAACTCAAGAGAAACTGTATGTATATCGACCCAAAATGTTAATATGCCGAAAGGAGTATATGTAGGCCCATTTGAAAGTATTAATTTGTAATAGATGGTTCTCTCATTTCTCCTGGGCGACTAAAAAGGATCGAATGACAATGAAATAAACTTCGCTGTCAGTTGGATTGTCGAGCGCTTTAGACAAGGTGAGTCACATAGCAATGGGGAACTGTAGAGGCCCCAAGACACAGTGATGCCATACATTGAGTAGATGATTGACTGATCTCACTGGATTTGCTATCAGGTTCAACGTAATTGGACGAAGATTGTTACAGGCAATACACGTGGTTGCCGTCGGTGGTAATAAACCAGGCTGATATTTTCTGTTTAGAACTTAGTTACGGTATACATGTAAAAAAGGCAATGTGGCGCTAGAATTGAAGAGATTTTTTGATACGAGCTTCGACCAGTTCCAGTTGACATAATTATGTCAAAATACCGTTTACCATTTTACAATGTATAAACACCTGTCTGTTAGCCTATCAAATTTGGTAGCCTAAAAACAGTCGAGTGATTAGTTCTTAATGATTCAAATCAAATCACTACTTTCTTGATAGGAGAGCTGAAGAAAGATTACAAATTAATTGCTCTCATGTTAACCTCGACGTTTCCGTATCGTTGAGGAGAATCACGATGCACGACTAAGACGTGCATGGCTAGGCTAAGACTAAGACGTGTGTGGCTAGGACAAAGACCTTGCTCGTGTTAAGAGAGGACGTATAGTCAGAGACACACTTTCACGAATTCAATGCGCATGCTCAGAATCAAAACCGCTGTCTGAAATAAAGAAGAAACTGTATATAGGCTACACATTTAATGTTACGAGTTTGACATCGCAAAATATGAGATTAAATTATTTCAATCGTTGAACAAAAAGCAGTTCCATAACAGTCGGAACTTGGAATGTATGGATATAATCTTGTTACGGCAAGACTTAATCAAGCCAACATGCACAGTCATGTTCAAAATGGCAACATATTACCAATCGTCGAGTTACAGGACACGTTAATGCCATGAGCCACGCTATCGCGAAGAAATAATGATAAAATCTTAACATGTAATATCCGTCCATGTTGGTAGACTCTAGTATTCATTTACGTAACTTCCAGTGACTTTTGAACGTTCTGCTAAGTGACAGGTGATAGTTTAGTCTGATGCCGCATTGCTACGATAATATTTCCAGCGAACTTTGCAGTTTATAGAACTAAACCGTCAAAGTAAATCTCTTTTACGTGTCTTGGACAGAGAATAACCTGAACTGCAGATTTAATCTGAACATTATTCAAACTCAATGTGCAGCTTTAACAGATTTTAAATAATCTAATCATCAAATCCCTGCCAGCATACGTCGGTTACTGTCTCTCCCTCTGATGTAATCAATTACTTCAGAATACCCCGAAACCTTAAATTAGATTGTCAAAGGACGAGACCGACCTTAATCTTAAAGATAAATGTTCACGACCTCAAATTTTAGCGTGCTACATAATTGACAATAATGCTCTGCTGCTTCCCACGTCACTACATCAAATTGAATCTAGGCACTGAGGACGATAACATTTACTAATTGAGGATCAGTCCTTCTGTAGATATTGGCACGTTTTGACCCTGTGTGACCATGCTTTTATCATAATTGATCAGGGTGATCACATGTGGCAGGTTTCCGTCCCACGTGACGTGTTTTGATCGCATGTTACCAGTTTTGATTGTATGAGACCAGTTTTGCAATATGTGACCAGGTTTGATCCCACGTGACCACATTTGATCATTATTCGTCCATGTCGCATATTTATACATTTTAAAGAAACATTATGAACATCGCCGGATTTGCGCATCTTAGAATTTTAAAATATCATAAATGATAATTATGTTCGCTTGCTTTCAGAGGGTTTTTTGGAATAGAGGTACTACTTGGTGTTTGAATTTAGTGAAAGACAACGTAAGAATCGCACTCGAAGATCAAACGAACACGTACATTAAATTACTTGATGGTAAGAGTTGCTCCTCCAAGAAAAGATCACACATAAATTGACATTTTCGCTAAACAGTATCTCCAAAACACAAAGAACGAGAGACGAATATAATATTATTTTAGTTAATCGGAAAATCCTTAATTCCACACTCAATACTGGTATGTTGCTTAAAGGTTAACAAATTCAACCATTTGCTACGTGTAAGCTTGTCGTCCTGTCGTCGCGGTGGAATTCAACATAAGTGTGGGCATTTTAAATCGAAAAATTAATGTTCTGAACTGCTTTTTATTTTTATTTAAAGCTCCGATATTTATTTATATTCATCTTTTATCTTTAGTGGTTGATATCGAGATTCCCTCGAATCGATTTCCCATCAAATTAGATTGAGCGATAAGTCCTAGTAACAAATAAATTAAACTTATGTCCGCTTTTTTAGCCATCGTGATATACTTCCTCGTTTATTAAGTCTTCATTAAGTGTTTATTATTGTCGTTGGTTCTCTTTCCCTTCTCTGCCTTACCAATTTCGTATCTTATTGGCTTATTTCCTTTAACTTGCCTATGCTTGTTATTTTTTTTGCTCACTTTTGAGCAATCGTCATTCTTGTCAATATATCTTCCTAATGTCAGAAACGTGCAGTGCCGGAACGACCCTTACACGGCGCAAAACAATATATTACGTTCATCTTATTACGACGGATATCCATTTTCGGGTTTGTCGTTATATTTATTGATGTCACTCACACCTACGTTATTTAAAATTGGCGAGTACTTGAAAATGCAATCTGCTATGATTTTATACTGCTGCCATCTCAGTACAAAGGATATACATCACCGTCATATCACGGAGGTGTTATTGAAATAATGCGCCGCCCTGATAATATAATATAGACCTAACGGTTTAATATAGCATTCCGCACTGTTTGCCTGCATTCTCATTCTCTCTCTCTTTCTCTACCAGTCAGTAAAACTGGAGTTATTGGCAATGAAGTACTTTGAAGAGTATTTTAGATGTAGATTCTCCGGATAAAGGTTTATAATAAATAACAAAAATCTAAGCTACCTTTTGTCCGCCTATTTTGATCCGTGACATCTAGGTATAATTACGGAAGAAAAAAATATATAGGTTATAGGATATATAGGCTATAGCCTATATATAGGATATAGCCTATATATTTATATATAGGCCTATATATATATATATAATTATATATTGATAAAATCAACCTGGGTCTCAGACTTTACCTTCGAGGTCACCAGGGGAAAGAAAGTGCACATTCTGAAAACTCCTTTTTTAGATGCAACCAATGTCAAAATGTACTCCATTTTTTTACATTCTGGTCAGTTCAGCATATTGTATTATCACTTATTCACGCCCGTTTGTAAGATACGGTATCACTTGAAATGAAACAGAAAGTGACTACCCTCTAATATCCCTAATAATTCCTAATTCTCGAAGATAGTTTTAACAGACAAGGCCGCATGCACCACAAGACATGCGGAATACCACTCCCTGTCTTCTCCAACGGTAGAAATGTTATGCAGCTTGTATAATGGATGCAGTCGTGTATATTTTTTAGAGAGGACAATCTTATGAAAATAACGAATTTTCTTAAAACATATCCATAAACCAAGGGATACTAACATGGTGGTTAACCCAAATATTTAATATGTTTATCTCGGACATAAATCAACGAACATTTCCTGTAAAGTTTCGATGAAGAAACAACGGAAATTATGAAAAAATATCGTATGCATAGCTGGTATGGTGTTAAGAAAACCCAAGTAATTACAAGAAATATTCAGTGCACTGTTCAATATTCACATTATGAAAGAGAAGCATGACTGCTCAGAGCTAGGAAAAGCGTGGCAGACGGACGATCCCAAAATTGGCATAAATTTTCGACAAAATAAATTATTACGAAACTAAAATTCCTTGTCATCAATCTTTATCGGATTTTTTTCTACAATGAGGTTATCGATTCATATGTGTATTTGCAATTCCTTGCTGTCGATTAATGTATGCCAATCTTTTCAAGGAGGCTTTATTATGTAGTCGTTAATATAACATTTGAAGGGCAAGCCGTCAACTTCATCACAATGTTTTTAATTCCAGGAACAAAATCTCTGCTCAACTCAAATCATAAAACAGTTTTAACAATTTATTGAGCTGTGTACACAATTACTTACACAGAGCTATCAATATGTCAATAACTGAATGATCCAGTTTGTGCTACAGAGAAATTAGAGATAAAAAAAAAACACTGACTGTGATTTGCCCTGGTAAAGACTGGGTGCCATCATGGGTCAGACACTGATATGATTATGAGCTGTAACAGTTTTCTGGGATTGTTATTACCCACAAGAATCCAGCAATCTGCAGGTACGAAAAAAACAGACTTGCCCTTCCCAAGAATAAACCTAATGTAGATTTGACAGTCTGGACATTCACATCCACTATTATTATTATTGCCCTCGATCACAATTACAGAAAATATTCGCGTAACGAGGTGACGCGATGTACTCTGTGGATGTGCCTGGTATTTAACGAGTCGTTACGGCGGCAAAACCGTAAAGTAACTCAAAAGCAGTGCCGTCTTGTCCGACGGAACTGTCTAATTACATAGAAACTGCTACAATATGACACATTAGGTCCTTAAAATGTTCTTGACTACCGTGATATTTCTAAAGCATTCCGTTGAAAACTAAATTTACCAGGCCTATATATAGCTCTCCACTGTGACATTCTCTGTTAACGGTGATCCCACGTGGATAACGTCCGCAGTGAATGCATAGTAAAAAGCAAAGGTCGATTCCGAAGTTACGTAGGCTTAGGCTTTACGGGAGAACAAGTCGGACGTTGACCAATCTCGGTAAACTTAGAAAAAACTACCGGTACGTCTCGTTCGGTTACAACAAACTTTCGTACACGTACTAGTAATAACATTGTGGCAACTTTGCCCGACTGGTTTGGTGTCAGGTTTGGCTCGTGTTTACAACACATTTATTGGGTGGGAACATTTTCGCATTACGCCTGAATAAGTATATGGTATATGCGAATATTGAAATATCTCCACCGTGGGTATAAATAATTACGGTACCTATAAATAAGTTTCGCGGATCGTAAAAAGTATAGATTTTACCCGGAAAACACTGAATTCTGGTAACATCGAAGTTGATTACGGCACTGTATATAACCTACCAATGATTACTAGCGTAACTGGAGTCACCAGTGATGGGAGGGATGGTACTACGTCACTGTTTTTGAAGACCAAGGTGTTCAGACCCACACGAAGAGGTGCGCGCGAGAATCATTGTGCTATTGTTCTGATGCAATAAGCTACCCCCGGTGACAACCGACAACGCGCGTAACTTAAATTAAAAGCGTTAATTTAAGTGCGTTTGGACAGCCTGAAAAGTGGAAGATGTGTAACCATTGGGGGTTGAAGCCCTTACATCCCTTATTACGTGCGTCACTAACACACTGGGAGAGGTAGTCATAAAATATGGATAATAATGACATATCTGCCGGCTAACTTCAGTTATTTTTTCACGAATCGTGCACATAACTATCCCATTCGAGGAAACGAATCCACCATTCTACAAGTTAGCAAGTAGTCAACGTTTTGTTAAATATGTTGGCCCTACTATTTGGAACTCCCTCCCAGATCACTTGAAATTTAGCAAAACACTACCGACCTTTAAACGTAAACTTAAAAGAAGTTCTCTTTTGTTCCCTTTTTCACTCTCCGACTTTTTAGGGGACCATACATAAGCTATTCTTAGCTTCTTTGGTATCCTCTCAGCCTAATTCATTATATTTTTCATTATGTACTTAAATTGTACTGCCTTTTTTACCCTTTTCACTCTCTTTTTAGGGGACCATACATAAGCTATTCTTAGCTTCTTTGGTATTCTCTCGGCCTAATTAATTTTTTGTATGTACTTGATTTGCATTTAAAATGTACAATAATTTATTTTCTTATTAAACAAATGCATTTGTATTTGGCTGAAATAAACGAAACGATATGCTGATTAGGGCACCCACTCCTCCGCGTGGATGCCTGCTTAGTTTATATTCTCATCAATTAACATTTTGGATCTGCCTCCGACTGCTCCGAGAGAATATAATTAATACAAAGACTAATCCGTGCGTTCGGCGAATTTTTTATCAGTATCACGATATACGCCTATAATTTGATTGCGAAAATAAGAAATAAGTCGACAATAGCTGGGGGCATCGTCTATTGCTTGATTCGGTGAATTTGGAGATTTGCTGAATATGAGTAAAAACGCCCTCCACGTTCGCTATGGCCCAATATAAACACATACGTCAACACAGTATTTATGAGACAGCCTACTGTAGGCGGTGCGTGATGCAGTCAACAGTAGACCTGGAACCCATTCCTCGTGTCTTCTCATGCTATACTTGCTGAGGAGCGATAACTATTTCATCCACGACACGTATAAGAATAGATTGGAAAAACGTATGTGGAACTAGCGCAATATACACATATTGATACCGACCGATTCAATCTTGTTTAAAACAAATGTCAACAATAGCTCGAATATTGCTCGACCCAGGGGATGTCACCACCCAGTCAATGTTATTTCCGCTATACTGTGCAGGAGAGGACTGCCCTTTTTTGCCTTGTAGATTTTGAGGCTCCCTAGATCGAGGGCCATGGTCTCGGGCCCAATGTAACATCCGGCTCCGTACAAGTATACTCAATAACTATCTGAACAACATGAATAGTTTTATGGTCATAATGTTAATCAGTGTTCAATCATATATGGTGAAACGACTCGAATATGATTGGTCCGTTACAGTGAATTAACCTAAGGATAATACGTGATGATATCATGCATGTAACTTACTACAGTGCAATATATAACTAGCCAATAACCGGCTAGGATAAAATGAACAGCAACTACACTGCACTACTGCCTACAGGGATAAGTTCAAGGGCTAACACTGCCCTAACATGACACTGTCCGGTATAACGTTGGTCCAACACCAACGCAACGCATTTTTTTCAATAGACCTAATACATGTATGCAAAAATAATCCTTGTATATATATGCCCATCCCGCTACAACTCATGGAGGAAATGTTGGGAGAGCAAATGCAACAAAAGTAGGCAGACTTTAATTGGACGTGGAGTAACTATAACACCGTTACGATACAATGAATGATATCACGGCAACTAAAGTTTACGTTACCGGCACTAAGCTGCTAACAACTTAGTTCCATCAAGTAGCATATTACTAATATGACAGTAGTGGCATGATATCACTGCTCCACTCGCTTTTGGTTAAGTCATTGACCTTTTAGAGAGACACATTGCAAGTACCAAGGATACCACAACTTGCTCGGCGTGGCACAGGGACTGTAAATAGGTAAAAAGTTAGTCACAAAGTAAAGTATACGGTCTGCAGCCTGTGAACAGTCTGTTTATCCAAGCTGTCACCCCACATAGCGAGCTCGCGCGGAATGGTCATTAATCAATTTAATACTGGCCGGGGTAGGTTTTAATGACCCAGTTATTTTGTTTCGCACCCCCATTTTTAGTGTTACCGACTGGGGTCAGGATGAGAAAGGTTTAAGAGCAGGCTTCTCGGCATGGACTAGCTGGTACAACATTTCCTCAAGGAGCAAAGCATGTGTCAAGTTCTGGTGAGATGTATCACATAATTCAGAACCTGCCTACCTATTATACAGTCAGCAACATTTAACACATGGAAATAAATCAAGGCCTACCGTACGTAGCTTAGTTAATGCATTGTCACGTTAGTAGTTAGGCTAACTGGAATCATGATAAGCTCCATAAACTTATGATAGACTACTCAGTCCAATGCATGCACGTTGGCAGTACAATTGTAACTTCACCGAACTGCCTAAACATTATGCACGTTTTGTCAAGTCACAGGGACCCGATATCGTGCAGACCAGGCTGGGTCACTATTGACTCGACTAAGCTAGCTCGCACAGCAGTGACCCAATTGCCATCATGCTTCTTGATGCTGTGGTATCTTTTTTCTGAATATATTTGATATAGGCCTATATGATATTTGATTCGAATGGTAAAAGAGTTTTCGCACAAACCAATGCGGGAGTCATTACCATATCTGCATGTTCTTCCGTTACGGCAATCCGATTTGCCAATACATGAGCCTTTAAGTTACTAATTGAGAGAGATTTCATGTATGCCATATTTTGTAACAGCTCATCTATTTCTCCCATGGCCTACTTCATAGTGTATTTCTTTATATCTGGGTTAACAAACAATAGAAGTTGTTTCCCGGCCGGAAAGAAGACAACCCGTTTTTCAGAAGACCATGTAAGTCTTCATGGCTAATCAACGAGAACTTAATTAATAGATCGACCTACGATCGACACATCCATGTACCATAGGCGTACGGGGGTCAATATTTCTTAGGGGGAGGACAATTGTCTTCAAGTTACGGTCTTGGGCGGTGCCTGGTTTACAGTGGCTGTGGAAATACCTGCAAAATCAAACCAATGGCATGGGCACGGTGAATTACTAGATATGTAAGTACTACATGTATGAACTGAAATCTACTTTAATTAAAACAGACGTATATATTTGATTCAACCGCTAGCTTGTTAAAAATACATAAGTACCATGCGTTCCAAAGTATGCGCCAATATAGATCTGACAAAAGACAAATGCATATGACATTGTTTGCCAAATGTAATAATTCTCGCATTTCCTCATGATATTACCGCCACAACCTTTGAGAAAAATCACCCAAGATAGGATTGGACATGAAAACCCCCACATGGCGACAGAATATGCCTCCACACAATTGGGCAAAAACTGATCCACTTCTTGGCCCCAATTCTATTTTGATTGGACCGAGAGAACATTGGAAGAGTGTAGGGATGCTCAACGTGTAAGACAACCCAACTAATAACCACAAATACTACCCGGCGTGACCTGATCCAAAAGGCCGAGGATCAAAATACAATAACAGTACAATACGCGAGCGCCTTCGCAACTGACCACGTCGTACCCGGCATTCAAATCAGTCATACAGTACACCTCTTGCATTTTCATTCTTAATTCGTCGCGGAGAACGACCCTCTAATAATTCCCTCTGATGGATAATGTTAATGCTACACTACATGATACAGCCTGCACTCGCCTAATGACTTCCATGTCTACAGTCTGAATGAGGATTGGGGGGTGGGGAGGGGCTTAGAGCGATGGTGTTGTGTATCACCATTCGGTTTTAGAGCACAGGGTTATCATGGTGACTTTTCTTAAAAAACAGGATAATTGTTATTGTGGGCATATCAATCATATGAAAAGACATCCCCTAACACAAACATAACAATATGACCATGATTATATTATTATAAAATACATAAATATTAATCCTCACTGCCGGGGAGCCAAACACTTCCTAACCAAGACCGATAGTGCCTCGAACGAAATGCCCAATTTAAAATTCCTTCAATACTTCACTACTATAATTCCAGTAGATTCATGCTTTGATAACCATCTCATGCCATGCATGCAATGTTTACATAGTAAACATGTTTGTAACTTCAAACCAGCGTTTGACACATTTCGAAAGGGTCTTTCTGCGGGTGAAATTGATGGAAAATCATATATTGTGGTGAAACGGCCCTGACGTTTGCAAAAGTGAGTTGAAGTATACCACAGTTTTTGAAAGTTATTTCTGAAAGTTAATATTCATTTAGTAGTAAATCAATTGAGCGTGTGTTGCAATACAGAGGGGGCAGGGGGCTGCACACTTTGATTTTTACTTTGTTGCAAGCTAAGCCGGATGTAACGGTGAGTAGCAGGACGTTAACCTTGCATTAACATTATTGTTAATTAAAAATTAGAATTTGACAAATGTTAAAATTGTAGTAGGCCTAAGACATTTTAATGCTCATGTCAATCATCATCGGATCACAGGAGGTAAAAACCAGAAAGCCAGTTTTCTTATCGATCCTTGCCCAGTGTGACGGTGAAGGAACCATATTTTAAGTGGTTTTTGACAAGTGGCATGATATTTTCAGTCAAAAAGGGAAATCTGCTTTCCTAAACCTTGTGAATTTGAAATTTTGTTGTGAAAAACTCTCTGAATTAAAAACCCTACCAACATAATTAGCCGGAGTTCCAGATAAACGTAAAACCATAGCATACAAGCCCCTTCTTACACCAGAAACAATACCACAAGTCCACCAAGCTAAAACCATCTCCTAGCAGCAACTTAGTCATACCCTCATATCTTATATAATCTTATAATTTCATACCATCAATGTCTTCCCATCTTCAGTTCCTTGCTCGCCACCGTGAGTTCACAAAACCAAGCTATAAATGAGTAACTGAAAAGAACATACACTTTTAGGCCTTACAGTATATGATACAAACTACCACATAATCGTAACAATTAACATACACACTACACACTAAATTTACATTATAATATATATATGACTAGTACTGGTCATGGTATGGAATCTTATGGACTTTAAAGGACACGTGTTGTAGGTACATGTATATGTACAGTAGGAATATATGGAGGTGTTAAGTTTCCTGGCAGTTTCCCGTCTAGCTATAACTATAAAAATCACAGTGATTGGTTATAGCAATATTTTAGATAACAGAAACTAACATCAATAGAAATACTTTCTGCATAATACTACTTAATTTCTACAAATTATCCATTTCCCCTGTGTATTTTCGATGCTGATATTCAGCAATGGCATATAGTAGTTACGTAGTTGCCGTTTGAGTGGCCAGGACTGTAACTCTCGATACTGTCCCCCATGGGTTTCTATTATCTCCTTCACTCGTATTCAAATGAAGACAGCATCGCTATTTGTGTAACATTTCATTACCATGCAAATTGTTCTTCAAATAGATGTTCAATCTGTAAGTTAATTGTAACATGGTTCCAAATGTTAAATTGTACGGAGGTAGTAGTAGTAGTAGAATAACATCACATCATGATTTCTAAAGTAAAACTAGACACTAGTCTGCTTGATAATCAGTAATCAGCAGCATACCGTGGGAATTTCACTACTTGAAAGTGGAACCATAAATGCTTATAATTACATTTCATTAGACCACGGTGGTATGTCCACTACCTGAAACCATATGCTCACAATTACATTTCATTAGACCACAGTGGTATGTGCACTACCTGAAACCATATATGCTTACAATTACATTTCATTAGACAACGGTGGTGCGTCCACTACCTGAAACCATAGGTGCTTACAATTAATAATATGAATATGAATATCACTCGTTTCATAGCATCTTTTTTTTAAAATTGCACAAGCACAGTGTTGAATATCATACAGTATAATGAAGAAAAACTGATGATTTCATCAACTGCATGGCAATGGAGTTCCAAGCAATGTGCCCCAAATTTCAGAGTTCACAAACGTCTTCAACGAATTGTCAGTATGGCCTTTATTAGTGGTGCAGAATACCGAACAAGGTACCTTCCATAATAAAGCACAATTTAAATACAGTTTTGTCACTTTCTCTGGGAGGTATCATTTGGTTATCTAGCCAGGATAAAGAAAGCAGGGCAGGGGAAAAAGTGTCAAATAGCTAGGAAATTGAAGGGGGAACAGCACTGTATGTAAAATATGTCTGTTTTCACATATTGGTACGTCTTTTCCCTATATTTTGTCACGAAAGTTGGTGGGAATTAGCGGTTGATTTCACTGTTTCCCCTGGCTACGTCCCTGGTTACTTCACAATCCAAAAAGGAAGTCTTCGTTCTGCAGATTAATTAAGAAGGAAAATAATTGATATGGCATTATCTCAGAAGAAATACTCTCGAAAGCTTTATCAAAGACATTCAACGGTTCTTTAATTACATGAAAATATCTTAAAGGGAATGCTGTCTGGTAACACTTTTAAACATTTATGGGCATTATAAAATGGTGTTGTTTGGGTTTGGTTTTATACCTCAAAATTATATAAATACCCTGTATACATACATACTAATGTGTCAATATTCGTGTGTAAATTACCTTGTCTCGGCATGGTTAAAGAAGTTCAGTATGAATTAGAGGATACACATGAATATATTAATAGCCAGTCAATGTGACTATAGTTTCACATACATTAGAAGAAATGAATGTCCCAGTCAATATAAAGGTTAACATTTTAAAATATTGTCTGAGCAAATGGATGCATGATTTCAAGCTTATACTGTAATGTGTGAAATAGGACTTTAATCATGTATAGCAAAACACAAACATTAACTTTTTAAGTTTATAACAGACAGGTAATCTAAAATTCATTGCATCAAGTACTTCAATTGCCTACATGTGTGTATTAGTTCTTTAACGACAATTTACTGCCGGCAAATTTAACAGACGAATTAATTTAGGCATTTCAGATAAGAGCAGCTGCAAGCCGCTACAAAAGAGCAATAAACTTGTGATCAGATGATTCAACAATGACCCAATCCGGCAGGCCCCACAAACTCAATACAAATTGTCTGTTCGAACATGCTATTTTTAGGGAATAACCATAATATTGATATTCATGGTTTCCAATAGTAACTGAGAAATAAGAGCCTGGGATTGAGGCATTTGCAATTGCAGTCTTACACGGCAACTTAGGTAGCTGGACAATTACGATGGAAGAAGATGAAAATTAAGCACCTAGCCGGCAGAGTTAGACAAAATAATTTGCTTGGATAATAATTCTAGGAGAGGTGCCAAGCATAGAACTTTGCATGCAGAAATATGGGCAGAATAACAAGATCTTAATATCAATTTATTTCACGTCAATAATATCTTAAATTTTAGGCTCTTTTCTAAAGTTTGACATTTTTAACTGACAGATTTTTAATTTTGGGAGACAGCTGTTATATTAACGTCTGGTAAAACTGATACGATTCATTCCATATACCGAGTGTGCATTGGCTCACTTTGATGCTATACACGAATTCATTATGCAAACGAGGAGAAAATTGTCAAGAAGGGACGTTTTTTTTCTAAATGTAATATTTCATATCTACTTTTTGGTTAAACATATGTATCCACATTCTTGACATTGATTACACAATTTGGCCCATCAGCTGCTGGTGTTTTTATGCATGTCAAACCCTGCATTGCAAAACGATGCCTGCAACGGTTCTCTTCCAATCTTATGCCCCTTGTACATGTCACTATGTAATTGCTACAGTACTGCAAATTGACTGTGCACATTTATTACAAATTTCTGTTAATATAAATAGCAATGTTTATATTCGTTACCTATTTAAGATGATTTGCCCATATACGTTTCCTATGCCATCAAATATACCACTTATAGGCTACCCAAGCTACACAAGCTATATCTCTCTATAGCCACAATTATAAAAGGAAATTTAAAAATTGGAAGTTGTGCTCCCAGAATCATTGCTAACATACACCCCAAAAATTGAGACAAGTGAAGACGATGATCATCACGCAGGGACTGTCCCTCATATGCAGGGACTGTCCCCCCATATGCATGGACTTTGTATATAATGCTTGAGTTACAGGTCATTTTTCATGTGACTTATAATTATGCAGGCAATATGCAGCAGTCATCAACTCTTTCAGGATTGACCAGTTTCAAAATTTCAAGTGACACTAGTCAAATTTAAGACCAAAATGGTTCTACTTCAACCAGAAGTGTGAAAATGTCAGCGAAAGTTTAGCAATACTTCTACAGGATAGTCTAACCACAGTATTTATAATCACTTACTGTAAGAGCTAGAATGCAATTATTGTATTTAAAGCCCATAATAGTAATATTGTAGAAGCTGAGTCACTGCAAAAATTGTTTGCTTGTACTCCATTAATTTATTACATTTAGTATTTATTATTATCACTTACTTCAAAAGCCTTTACAGTTTTAAAGGCCATCCAAACATACATGGCCACTTACAAAAATATTGAAGTTTAATATCATTTGAAAAATAAAAATTGACTGCACAAAAATGACATCAACCATGTGGCTGTGCAATGTAGCTAAACTTTTAAAAATGGCAGTGTGACTTGATCATTATTATTTGCAAACTAAAAGCAGGCCTTCAACTGTTGTTTACAGATGCGACATTTTCCAAGGTCAACAAAGCCTTCCAGTTTTCAGCGGCTACTACATGTATGACATCACCGATAATTAAATCAAATTAAATGAATTTCAGATGAGCAATCGCCAATGAAGATGGGAGTTGGACCAATTATTGTCATTTTTAAATCAATCACATTTATTTTATGAATATGAACCTCAGCTGTCTATATAGGTTCATGTAAGACCACCTCAAACAGAGGGTATATACAAGAATTTATAAGTTAGAGTGTAGGCTAGTAGTACACATGTACATACACTTTGAGGTGGTCTTAGTTAAATGAAGTACATACTGTACCTATTGTATTTATAGTCTATAGTGTTTATTTTTTTGAAGAACGTCACTTTTAAACATACTAGTGTTTTCATTGACTATTTGCTGATTCATTAAATTTAAGTTAGTATTTATTATATGTATACAGTCACTTATTTCAAAAGCAATTGAGGTTTTAAGTCACTTTAAGTGCAATTCATTGACTATTTAGTATTTAGTACTTATTATTACATATTGTCACATCAAAGCATTGAATTTAAAAGTAGCTAAATCTGTCATGTCTTGGTCATTTCATTATCTAAATCCCTACATTTTGGTATTGACCCCATAAAATGATGCACGGAAAATTCCTTGATTGTTTGACTTAAAGCTTCATAAAATTATTATACTAGTACTTATTATTAGATATTGTATTATTAGATATTGTATTATTAGTTATTGTATATATAGTCTGTATTCTTTGTAGTAGTTCACTAGTGTACCCTTTACTGATTTGACTTTGTTTTTAAAATATTAATAGTAATAATATTATTATCATTATTATTAATATTTTATGATAGTCACTCTCCAAAGTGATTTCTAGCTATGCACAACTGGCCTTCATGTTATTTATTAATTCAGTATAGTCTAGTTATACTTACACCTTACAAATGATTGCAAAAAAATGTGATATTTTATCCCTCAATACATTTACACCCAGGGAAGTTCTACACAATAATATCTATCAGCATAATTATAAGTCTCTATCAATCTGCAGATTATTTAGAATGAAAAATAGCAGTTTTATCAACCGAGCGAGTTCGCCGAGTTGCAGGCCAAACAAAGGGTAACATATATCAAACAAAAGTGGCATCCGGCCTTCCTGCAAGATCAGGCTTGCCACTGTATGCGACTGATCAAGTTAGAATTTCCAATCAAATTAACCTTTAAACAGTTATTCCTCATCTCGCGTAGTCATTAGATTCAGAGAATTAGCCGGCAGACAGGTTACAAGCCACACTTCAAAGAGATGCATCGTTTCTCTTAATAAGATTAAATAAAATAAAACTTTTGTTACAAAAGCGTGTCCTTTTGGGGTCTATATTCCACTGCCTTGGATCTAGTAATTTCAATCCATTCATGACAAATGTATATAATGAAGAGCTATCGATCAGCAAGTTAAAAATGTTATGGTGACAGTGTTAAGCCATTTTTAAATTAAGAGTGCAAAGTTAGCAAGCACATAAAATAATGTACAAGATAAATTTTAACTCAAAAATTGTTACCGTATGAAAGAGGGGATATTAACTGACTCACACAACTACCAGTTTCAAAAATAATAAACCAGCTATGAAACTAAAACTAATGTCCTGCCAGAGATATCAGGAATTAAATTACACAACTGGAAAACTGTACGCTGCCAGTTTGATTACTAAAATTACGAAGTAATGAGAATGTACGAAGAACAAAAAACCAACATCGGCTTTCCAACTATTATAACGCTAGAAACGTCTGGAATTAAAAGCAACTGGAAAACTATATGCGCTATTGTTCAATTTCTAATTATTCACTAATTTCACAAGTTCCACCTGAATCTGCGATTTACAACGCATAAACCTGTTTACCATAATTCTACCGGATAGAAAAATACAAAAATCTAGACAATTTCCGCCCCAAAATAAATGCAATTATCAGGTATCATTTACATTTGAAATCGGAGCTATAAAGAACATCCTATCCCAGAGGGAACCATCACATATTCCACCTTTAAATGTCAAGTGCAAGATCGTTAATCTGCAGCTAACAGTCACCAAACTGGCCGATAAGGCAATTGCAGCGTCATTTATCATCATCGTCTCTGCTTCCAGGTAGGAACAGTGCTCACAGTTTAATTACGTTCCGCCGTTGAAATAGAGAACCAACCACAGCAGCGAGGTATAATCCAGAGAGACCGGGGCGGAGATAGAGCGAGAGAAATATATGTCAAACATGCCAGCCGTGTCTCTAGTTATTTCTGAATGCGATGAGATTTCAAGTGCAGCATACTGTACACTCTATTCAATGATGGCTGCCTGTAAGTCATTGGGCTTTTGCAAATGTGTCTCCTGATAGAGCGAAAGATAGAGCGAGATATATATATGTCATTGTCAAACTTGCCAGCCGTGTCTCTAGTTATTTCTGAATGTGATGAGATTGCAAGTGCAGCATGCTGTATGCTCTATTCAATGAAGGCTGCCTGTAAGTCATTCGGCTTTTGCAAATGTTGTCTCCTGTTAATTGACACTTAAATACATCCCAACGGAGTCAGGTTGCAAACGACTTAATCCAACCAAAATATACTTCAACTTGAAAGGGGGCGAAAGGGAACTGGATGGGGACCAGGGGCCTGCCTTAGGGACCCTGGTGCAGTCCAACTCTTGTTTTCTCGACGCTAATATATTCATAAGGACACCGTGTGCACGACATGCGACAATCTAATCTGTTTTATTCCCAGTTGTTTAAGTTCAAATACAAACCCCATTCAAATCTAGTTCATTCCTTCCAGCTAATTTCCATTTTCCAGCTTTGCCAGTAAACATCGCTGTCACACCGTCATCGTATAATGCAACCATGCAGACACCAATTGCAATGCATTTTCCTCTACCCCTATTTCCAACATAATTCCACTGGGACCATACTTCCCACTATAGGGCACTGCTCATTCTGGAGCTTAGACTAGTAAGAGTCGTGTCAAATATGCCTAGGGCTAGGTCTAACCATTTCGGCAAATCCCTAACTTGCCTTGTTTTGAATCTTAGTTTGGTGAAAATTTGAAATCAATTCCTCCTGAAAGTACCATCACAGCAATCTCAAACAGCCATTATCATATCTGTAAACAAAATCCTTGAGAGTTGTAAGCATCAATTCAGAAGCCATATTTCAATCGTAAAATACAGTTTCTCCGAAGAGTTGAATGCGCACACATCATCATTGGCCATGGTCATTGCACGAGGGAATTTTGAAGGTTTCAGATGCATGTTGGGTAACAAAGGGAGCAATGCACAAAGACATTGGACATTCCTCCGAGGCGGATATAACTCCTGGAGCGTAACGTATTACAAGTTTTAGCTCTCTCGGACATACCCGCCGGCCGGGATCAAAATCTCCTCCAAATCGTGATGCTATTATTCATGCACGCTGTACTTTTATATTCAACTCTTAATGACTCCCGTGTGAAACAATAGAGAAAAAGTTGCCACTAAAATTGTGGTTCATGAAGGTAGTTTATATGTGGCAAACCTGTTTTTATCTATTGGAATATCCGATTAATAGTACACATTGTAACGTGTATACTGATGGAGTGGTAGGGAGGGCTGGCTGGCTGACTTTTTTCGCATTTTGTTTAGGGCGTAAAAACCCTGAAATCTAGCTTAGATTGATCAAAATATATCTTTTTGCAGTTATTTTTTGTAGGTTCATTTTGCCAAAATCCTATTGATTCTAAAGGGTTAAATTAAAACAACAATGCAATGAAATCTATCTTAGATTTGATGATTTTAAATGAAGCCAGGGCTGTTTAATGCAGTCGTAAGGAAACATAGGCTAAAACGCCGGTTCACCATGGTAGTAAGGACAGTGAGACATTATAGGTGTTGAATTGATCAGTTGACCCTCGGTCGTAACTTCATTGAAACGATTACTACTGTAATCTGGTAAATGGTAGGCATCCATTGTCTTTCCTGATCTCACAGAATCATCTCTCTGGATAATTCTTATCTGCCTCATGCAGTGCCTTTCTTATTTCTATTTGTTTAATAAGCCATTTGATGCCTTCCAAAAACTGGCTGCTGATGACATTATGTTGTCAAATTCTCGAAGCATCCATGTTATTATGGGCATCAGTACTATTCGTCGATTCATAATCGTCTCTGAATGGGAACCACCTTATTGCACACTTATCAGGGAAAATTTCTGGACATATACATCACATCCATATTACAAACGATTATTTGTCACGATTGAATTTTGCAATACATAACACTACGGAAATTTCTGTCTTATGGCTTGAGGGCCTAGATGGCTCACACCTTAGATAGAATACTTGAACTAAAACACCGAACTATAAAGAGAAAGAACGAAAACGCATTGTATGTTCGGAAGAAAGCATCCCCCCCCAAATTTGAAGCCATAACTTAATATGTTCTCCTGTTGCTGAATACTGTTACAAAATTAACAGTATAAACAGCGATCTCTTCTTTGCATAGAAAATGTCTGCCACTGAACAACACCGAAATCATTATCCAGGACTACTAGTATAAACCTAGGTGGCAACTATACAAACAAAAAAACCTTCCCAGCCATAACTGCAGGATGTATATAGGGCTAAGTATCCGATTCAAAAATCGCCAACGACGCTTACTTTGTCACATGTCCCTCGCGCTGAACTTCTTGATGGTCTCATAACCGACCATGATCACAAAGCTGTTCGGTATCGTTGAAAGAACTCTTGCACTTAACCCTTTGGTCAAACCCCTGACACCCTCCTCTTGAATGAGTTGATTGAATACACCTGTAATCGAACGGCGACCCGTGACCTGCATGGGGAAAGCGATCCATCATTAATCAGTGAATGACATGCATCAGTTTCTCACCTTTTACATCCTTTTAAGGATTAAAGAAAAGCCAAACTATTCATTTGAAGAATACACAAATATACACAAGACCCCCCCACCCCCTTCCCCCATCAGCATTGCAAAACATTGGATCCAGAACAGATACTACACTTGATCTCAGCCCAAAAGGTAGAGACGCAAAGCAAGTATCAAACAATTAACTGTATCCACAAATAAAATTATAATAAAGAATACAAAGAAATATGGAGGAAGTTGCGGTCGTAGTGACTGGTGGTGGTATAATTACATTCTTGGAGCCGCTGCACCATGTTTTGGATACTGATGTCTGTTAGCGCGGGACACAAGTCGGTCTTTGGCACTTATAGGCATTTAATCTGAATTATCAAGTTTTGTTTCGTCTCCCATTCAAGGTTTCTTCTCACCCAACCCATCTCGACCCCCACCCATATTCTCCATTCCTCCAAAACCCTATATAGCTACCTCCCCCTAATTCATTGTATGCTCGGTCTTCAACAAACTTTTGGAAAAACTGAGGGAACCGTTGGACCCGGAATGGAAAATTTAAAACGTATAGGTCGTTGCAATAACAATTGAAATAATCAATATCCTTATTGTCTTATTACCCTTGAATTAACTGTTTTGTTTCTTTTGCATAATATTGATACTCCATGAGCTTCGGTAATCAGACTATAATTACATCATGTCAAATACGTGGAGACCCATGTGCATTTACAATTTCAAACATACATGTGCGAAAATTATTGTCCATGTCAGGTTGGGTTGTTTCACAAATATAAGGAGGCATTGACTAACGTTTTATTCTGAGTCACTTGCAATGCTAACTACATCGTTACTGCTGACGTTACATGGTGCATTGCACTATAGCAGTATTTTATACACTATAGCAGTATTTTATACACTATCACAGTATTTTATACACTATATATACCATTACTATATACACTATCACAGTATTTTATACACTATACCAGTATTTTACACACTATCACAGTTTTTTATATAATTATACACATGTAATAATCGTGGCTAAATCGTGAATGTTGCCATCTGTCCCAAACTTTCTTGACATGTACAGGAGTTGATTAATTTTGCTATAAGTTCAATCGATGAATTTATTGAGTTTATTAGACAGTACATGATGTCACACTCTTATTATTATGTTAGCTAGTGCGTAAACAAACTCATTTTGTGTGTGCATGACGTCGCGCTTCATATAGTTACAGTACACAAGTATGGATGCATGACCAAAGTCGTCAGACGAGAATTTAAAACAGATATCCTAATGGAACACAGAAATGAGCGAAAAGGCATTAAATTGCAAACATGAATTCATTGCATTAATGTACTGCCGAAAATTATAATTTATTGCCCATTGTACAATTTAACGCAACTTAACGCGATGACATATGATAAATAGTTCACTGGCGGTGGGATGGATCTTCAACAGACAATTAGGCAGCTGATATTTACACAAGGGCACGATGACATTCTTAAAGCGTTGTAAACAGGATTATGGCTCTGTGGCATATCAGCTTAGCAAATCGCCTGACACCGGTTATTTTGACACGTTCTACCGGGTATTCAGTCAATGCTACGACCCACAATCGGCGGTGCCGCACGAAATGGACTGGCAAGGGAGCCAGAGAGCTGAACCACAAAACTCGATCTTCTAGTCATTTACAACCAGATAAACTGAAACCATCTAATAACAAATAACCGTCCCCATGCAAGTATAAAAAAAGAAGGAATTTCACGATCAGGATGCAGTCGAGGTAAATTTTGGGGACGGAGGCATATTTTGACGCCCAGTATGCCTTTCTCTCGACAGAAACAAAGGGAGGTATCAGAGAGGACCAAGTATAGAAGGGGGAAGTGACCAACCTGTAATCTCGTCCTAACGATGTCCATAGGGTTGGTTATAATGGCCGCACTGCATCCTGCTATGGGGGCTGCACAGGCTTGTATGAAGATAAGAGGTGGCAGCATGTTCACCGTACTGTTCAATATAGACGCTATCGTTTCTGAAAATCAAAGCACAAAACGCCATCGTTTGGAAACATTTCATTTGGAGAAGATGGTCACCCGCCGGGAGTGTACAGTCACTTATGGACAGAAAAACATAGCCATGTAGGAATGTGTGTGATAGTCACCCAGGATGTAATAAACAATGCGGACAGTTTAAAACTTTCCTTTAAACATTTAATTTAAACTCTATGGTGTGCATGTTCATTGACTTTTGCCAATTCTGGTCGGCCTCTCTTTATATATATACCAACAGAGACCATGAATTGCCCGAGTAGTGGACTCTGACAATTCATTAATAGTCTTCATGCCTATCGTGCCCGAGATGACATACCTCATTTTGGGTTTATATTTCTCTCTCTCTCTCTCGTTATGTTTACCTCCGGGCACCTACCTGGACCCAGAACATGCCGTATCACATCACCCTGAATGAACCAATACACATCCCTGTAACTTTTACTACTTTTATTTACTCTCCCCGAGACTTTCTATATACCGCCAAAAAATGGGAATTAGCCGCCAAACACAGTTGTACTTGATTATTGCTTATCATCTTCAGACGCTACCCAAGCCAGTCATACTGTACACGTGGGTAAAGTATCTTGTCGGACAACTACTCTTCACTCGGGTCTCCTCTAAAATCGTCTACAGCAATAATCAGGGGGAAAAACTTTAGTTTTTGTTTTAATTTAATTGTGGTCTTTCATTAACCTTTTATTTGATTTGTTTAAATCTCTCCCCATCCCCATTTTTTAACTTAAAAATGTTCAAATTCCTATAGTTTATAGATAAGTTTATCTGGATAATATCGCCTGCTCTGCATTATTTTACAATGTTATGTCACATAAATCCTATGAATTGTACAATAATTTTAATATTTAAGGTCTCTAAAAGCTGAAAATTTAGTTTAATAAAAAGTTACCTATAAATTATTGCATGTTCCTACTTTGCATTGCTTTGGGTAAAGTTGAAGGTGTCAAAATATGTCGAACTTTGTGTGCACTACTTCTTTATGTCACCAATCAAAAGGACATTGACAGATACCATAATAATATGTTAGACCATTCTTTGTTTTACCCAACAGTATTATAAAAAACGTACACACCGTAAGCCATCACCTCCTGATTAACCGTACCTTAATACAAACCGCACATTTCCATGCAATCAGTCAAACTATGAGAAGAGGCACAAACACTCCCACAAATTCACTCCTAATACTATGGTTGTAAAAAATAACTCCATCAACATTTCCCGCAAACCAAGTCCAACATATTCTCCGTAAAGAAGTCACTCTCCCAGGATGTAAAAAAATAGTCACTAGGGATGTAAAATTTATCCACCATGGGTAAAAATAATCACTAGGGATATAAAAAATAGCCACCAGGGATGTAAAATAGTCACTAGGGATGTAAAAAATAGCCACCAGAGATGTGTAACAGTCACAAGGGATGTAAAAACTAGCTACTAGGGATGTATAAGTCACAAGGGATGTAATACATGATTACCCACCGATGTAAAATAGTCACTCCCCCTGAATGTAAAAAATAGTCACCAGGGTTGCAAAATAACCACCAGGGATATAAAAAGAGCCACTAGGAATGTATAATAGTCACCCAAGATGTAATGAATAATCACCAACCAATCTAAAATAGTCACTCTTTCAGGATGTAAAAAGACAGTCACTAGGAATTAAAAACAGGGATGTAAAACATAGCTAAGGGAAGTAAAATAGTCACTTGGGATGTAACTAACCATCACCAGGGATGTTAATAGTTGCCATTGTGTAAAATCGATCACACAAGGACACAAGGACAGGAAATTCCCAAAATGGTGAAGGTTTTCATGGGAATACTATTCACAACCATGCAGTTACCGTGTTTTCTACCAACCTTCGCCCAAACATGAGAGCACATTACAAGTATTGCTTTTACTACGGTGCTTACCTGAATAAAAATGATAAAAAGGCCAAAATAAAGCACTGTGAGGTACGTAAGTCAATAGAGCAGCCAGGTATCCTCTGTAAAATCCACCGAGCCCGTGTCTCCCGTGAATCTCGTGCACGATCCGGACCATGTCCTGGACGCCGACCTTCCGGACCGAGACCTTGCCGTCGGCCGTCTGCCCCAGCAGCATGAGCCTCTGGGTGACGACGTCCAGGGGTACCCGTATCGTCTGCGAGACCACCGAGGCAGTGCCGCCAGCGACGAAGGACCTCATGGTGTTGTCCAGGTGGCTGCAGGCCCTGCGGGTCATTTCGTAGGTCACTATGTACGACTGCTCGCCGACTATCGCGAACATGCTGACGAAGAACCCCTTGTAGAAGCCGCGCACGCCTTCGTACTTGAATATCTTCCTGAAGGCGTCCCACGTCCCGTTGTAGAACGCATTTTGAGTCTGCATTTGGAGTCTGGTCTTGACCAGGTTCGTCGGATAAATCGACCCCCGGATGAAGAAGGAGAGGCAGCAGCTGCTTAGGATGAACTTTTTCATGTCCAGATCATCGGCTTCGAGAATTCGGACTCTCCTGCCGGAATACTCTGCCGTCTCCGGTGGCTCCTTTTTCATTGCGTCTATTTCGTCGAAAGTTCCTCAGTCCTGAAAAGAGAAAGTATATACAATATAATATTATGACTGAATCTCATTTACAAGGTACTTTCAGCAACTTACAGTAGTATTCAGCCACGACCGCTCATGATTATTAAGGAGATGATATAAAAATTGTACCTACCATTTTTAAATACAACCATCCTTCCCCCCCCCCCCACAATACTATATGCACAAGAAATCAAGCTCAAAGAAAAATTAATGACTGGCCCAATCCAATTCTTCAGAAATAAAATATACGGATTAATGACAGCAATGTTACAGACTAATAAATAGTTTGGACACTGCACATCCCCAGCGATGAAAGGGGGAGTGCATGTCGTCCTTGTCAGATCTGTGATTATAGGGTGGAGAGGCGACCAGAATTCGACCAACTATGGTTTTATTCAAATGATATGTCCACTATGATCGAGGGTGCAGGTGCATGTGTTTTTGGAAAGGGGTGACATTGTTAAATGTGCAACATGCATGCCTTGGTTCACTTTAGTACTCACAGTTTGACAAATTGATTTGAGGAAGTTCAATTTTTTTGTTTTTAATTCGGATATATCTACTTATGGATTCGATTATCAGGCTGAGAGTTGTACTGTATGATACATATCAGGGCCACATGAAGATGAAATGTTCACAGTAAAACAATGGATTATACTGTAGTTTAAAGTTAGAAAACACCTGCCATCCTATAGTACCAGAAGATACAGAAGATATTTGCAGGAATATAGGATGGAAGATGAAAAACTGGGGTCATTAAAACCTACCACAGTAATAAATTTCCCTTGATTAATGACCATTCTGTGCAAGATCGCTTCATACATCACCCCTTGTGAAGCTTGAAATTAACAGTGGCCTCTATAGTGCTCCTGGACTTGAAACTCTTAAAAATGTATTAAAAAGCTAAGTTTGAAAAACAATGAACAATTTTAATGGCTTGAACATGAAGTAGATCACCTTGAAGTTGTCGCAGCTCAATAGAAGTTAAAACTTATATTAAGATACTTCAAGTATAAGAAAGACTTCTCATGTACATTACAAGCCTTAGAAGCAATAGCCCATGATGCAAAGTGCTCCTCTAGTGTTTGGTAAAGCCATTGACTCCTTTTTGGGAGAATTTTATGACCAATTTAAAGGAAACCACAACAACTTCCTTGGCATAGCTCGGGAACTGTACATAGGTTAAAAGTTCGGTGAAAGTCACATTCACAATAAAAAGAATACTGCTACCACACACAGCGACCTCATGCAGATTGGGTCACGAAGGGAAATTTATTACTGGGGTAGATTTTAATGGACCCCAATTTTGGTGTTACGGACTAGGTCTGATGAGGCATCGTGGCATGCCTTCTCAGAGCTTGAACCTTTTCCAGTAATGTTTGGGCATATACTAGATATCATCACTAGTATTACTCAGTACAGTATAGTACTATTGAGCAGTTTAAACAGGTCCTAGAATTTATATGGTATGTTACACAAACCTCCAAATCTATAGTTTTGGAGGTTTGTGTAAAGTACTGTCAATTGTAAGACGTCCTGTTCCATTACACAATCCTCCAGAAACTAGATTTGGAGGGAACTTGTACAATGTCTACTAGTATCTTAAATTCTACGACCTGTTCATTGGACTATGGCTAGGCCTAGTCAAATTTTGTGGATTTGTTATGTGTGACACTGTGCACCCGTAATATTAAATTGTACTATTGTATTGTGTAGGCCTAACATTGGGTGGATTTAATGGGTTCTTATTGTCCCAATAACTTCGCTCATATCAGCTGCAATGCAGTGATGATGAACAGGTTGCTCTCACTTCTCTCGGTCTTTGAGAAAG
>JAODAG010313941.1:0-12320 GCA_027574785.1 Orphnurgus asper | reverse complement strand
TAGTGGCAGCTCCCTGGTTAAACTTACCGGCATTGGTCACTGTGGACCAACCCGCCATAACCCTGCCCTGTCAATGGAAATATTCTTCTTACCCGTGCGAAATTATATTCCAAGATCCAAATCAAACTTCCCGGAAGACGACGGCAAATTCCTTTCCGTTGTCTAGGTCTGTTCCAGTGTAACGTACATTCATCTGGAAGACCATGGGAGGGAGGGGGGAACCTGTTCTCAGCTGGTGTTACTCTTCTAGTTATATAAAGTTACTCGGTTCACCACTACCTGGTGGTGGACAATGAACGTATTTGTTACACTAACTAGTATTAGTACTAGTATTAGTATTACTATAGTGTACTGGTACAGTGGTAGTATTTCGCTTATTTTACGGTCTAAAAAAACAAACGGCGCTATTTTGTAATTTAGAGGTAGTATTCTGTCCTTGAATTCATCTACCAACGTTGTGATAGGCGGGCAGCCGATTTCGGGTTGTGTTCAGTTTACCGGTGTATAATTATATTATTATAATATACTATTATTTATTTCCACGCTTTCATTTAATTTAATTATACGACTTTTGACCCCGACTTTAAAAGTCAATCTATAGCTCGCGTTATTATAATAATTACCGCTCCTATGAAACGCCAAGACGGACATTATTTCATAAAGTTCTAAAAAAAAATTGAAGTCTTCTCAGTGCTGCAGGTTGCTGCATAATGGCTTCCAATCAATGAGACGCCATTAATTAACCTTTCTATCACTTGCTGAATAAGGAATAACTCATTACTGGGCTATAACTGGTTAATTTCGGATTTCACGAAAAAAGGATTTGGGATTTTCAAAGATTTTTAATAGATTTCGGACAGTTTCCCATGGCCCGCCCTATTGGTCTTCCGGTAAATAATGCCTCAGAGAGTGACTGAAATTCCGGAAACCGAACCCAATGTGGCGCTCTTCATGATTCAGTTTACTTCCGGCAGAATGACTACCGTTTTATTTCATTAATTAATTAATTAATTAAGCCTGTTATTCCGCGATCCGTTTACTGCGCAGCAAAATGTATTTCTGCCATCGGCGGCGCTGTTCACGACAAATCTCTGAGTTTGTTTACCTTGTAGGAAATGGGCGCCATTTTTCAAAGTCGATCAAGCGGCGCGTAGGGAGAATTATACGAGAACAGCGTAGAATCCTGAGGAATGACCACGAAGAAGCTTCTGAAGATATAAGCCAAATCATTAAAACTAGATAAAAAAACGATTTTTAATAGATTTCGGACAGTTTCCCATGCCCCGCCCTATTGGTCTTCCGGTAAATAATGCCTCAGAGAGTGACTGAAATCACTGAAATTCCGGAAACCGAACCCAATGTGGCGCTCTTCATAATTCGGTTTACTTCCGGCAGAATGACTACCGTTTTATTTCATTAATTAATTAATTAATTAATTAAGCCGTGCTCTTTGTTATTCCGCGATCCGTTTACTGCGCAGCAAAATGTATTTCTGCCATCGGCGGCGCTGTTCACGACAAATCTCTGAGGAAATGGGCGCCATTTTTCAAAGTCGATCAAGCGGCGCGTAGGGAGAATTATATGAGAACAGCGTAGAATCCTGAGGAATGACTATGAAGAAGCTTCTGAAGATATAATTATAAGCCAAATCAATAAAACTAGATAAAAAAAAACGACGGTTACCGACCGTATCCCATCTCTCTCTCCTTCCCAATCCCAGAGCGGCTTACAATGAATGTAACTGTTGATATCCACAAGTGACCGTGTTTAGGACCGGTCCATGAACCGTTTTGAAACCGCGGGGCACCCTTTTGCGGTTAATTTCAAGTTGATTATCGTGTCACGTCACACGGTAAGTCATAGTTACGTCATGCCTATTTAATAAAAGAAATACATAACATTAACACCAATGAGTTATATTATTTTTTTATAGGTATGTAGGCATTGTCGGCCGTCGATTTACCACTCCTGTCTGGAGGGGATTCATATAATTTTGATATGATGAATCGAAGGTCTAGTACTATAGTTTACTTGTCACAGTTATAGGGCCCAGGTTGTCGGCGGCACGGTGGCGGAGGAAGGGGCCCTGGTACCCCCCACCAGGCTAACCCGGCACAGGCGGACAACGGGGATGGTGGTCCATCAGGCTGGTGTTTATAGCCATACCCCGACTTTTGCCAATTTAAACTCCTTTTTAAAGTTTTTTTTTCTCTCCCACAGTCTTAGCTCGATCATACTCAGTCCGACAATTTTTATAGAGAGCGAAAAAGGGGGCTTCTGGAAGCGGAATTGTTTCTCCCGGCACGGTCATGGTGATTACATAAGTTAGTTAAGGTCTACGATATTGTTTAATTAATAATACGAGGTAATTAGAGAAAAAAGTCACACTCGAGACAAGAACCGTGGGCAGAGGCGTCGTAGGCGAACAGGGTGCGACAGGGATCAATGGGGGTATATCCGACCAGGGTCTAGTGGCAGCTCCCTGATCCGACCATCATACACGCCCCCTATTAGTCGGTCCTAATCTCCGAGAATCGGATTAGCCAACAAAACAAGGGGGAGGGGAGGGGGGAGGGAGGGTAAAATTCAACGAAGTGAAACATCTACGATGGTAGCGTCCGCGCACTTTTGAGGGGTATGGTGTTTAATTAATTAACTTGATTATAGAGACAAATTAAGAGAAGGGTCACCGTCTGAGAAAGACTGATCATTTTTACAAGGTAAATCCACAGAGAATTTCGAAGGCGCTCTCAGTTAGGCCAGTATCCGGTCATGTATATATATGGATGACCGACCGTCCAGGGAGGTTTTTTTAGTCGGGAATTTGCGTTATAAAGTATCATCTGAAGGATCTCTCTCCCGCTCGAAAGGAATAATGACTTCCGGGGATTCGTGTAACTTAATACTAGTCACCGGTCGAACAGCCCGTCAGCCGCAGTCAGTGTTTTTTTTTTCTTTCTTTTTTTCTTTCTTTCTTTCTTTCTTTTACAGGCTGTGGCACAATTAATCTGCCACACGTGAAGAGATTACCGGCAAAACCAGGTAAAACATGTGTTTTTCGACTTTCGAGAAAATGAACTAACTACGCGTCGACATTTCAAGGTAATTCTTGCTAATGCTAAGTTAGTACGAGTACAGTGTAGTAGTACTACTAGTACTAGTTGAGTACTAGTACTAGTACTACTGTGACTGTACTAGTAAGTTAGTACTAGTACTACTACCACTACTAGTTTATTTTAGTTATATTAAGAAGCCTCATAGTGCTGCTATGCCGCCTAGGCCCTTTAATTATACCAAACCGAGGGTTTATTGTTATTACCGAGTGCTATTTGGTAGTTGCTTGTTGAATCATCATGCTATTAGTATTACTAGTAATTAGGAGAGAATAGTACTAATAGTAATACTACTATAGTACAACTTTCAAGGCAACTGTGTGCCTATAACTATAGGCCTACTTTATGATTACTGGTACATAACTAGTAACATTACACTACAGTAAAAACTAATATAACAATGATGCAATAGTAGTACTCTACTAGTACTTAGTAGTAGTACTACTTGTACTATACAACTTACAAATACAACCAAGTAAGTTGCGGTCTAGTCTAGGAATGGTGAATGGTCGCAGTTCTAAAGTACACTAATCATAATTTTGTATATGTACTTCAAATGTTGGATACCGGTCGTTTTGCCCCATTGTCATTTCATCCCCAACCAGTTTGCCCCCAAATTGTGACTACACCCATACTAGCCTGCCTATGCCCCGCAAAATCGAAGTTATATATAGTTTTTGAGAAGCTACAACAATATGCAGTCGTAAAATATATAATTAGATTATTCATCTTGAAAGGAGGACACAGCTGTGCTAGACCTACTCGATCAGTAAGAACTGGAACTAGTGTTCAAAGTCTCGGTAGGCTGCAACCTTGATTCACGATGGTACACGGCAGTCAGAAGGAAGGTGAACTTGGGGCAACAGTCACCCACCGTATCCAAATGGGACGTCCTAGTGTCACCAAAGTTTACATTGGCGAATGACTGACGTCGCCTTCCTTCAAGCTTCTACTGGAGACCCATCTAATCGGCCAGATGATGGCATGAGGGACTTGTACGTCGACAGCCATTTTTGGCATTCCGCTGTACAGTATCCAGAATGCTACGTATTCAGCAGGAACAGTTAGTATCATTGTAGAGGCTGCTGGCCTAGGCAGTCGGTTAGAACTAAATCTAGGGCATAGCAGCTTGTTTGTAATAGAGGTCTAACCGTGAGAATAGGCCTAGCTGAGTGTTGTGGGTATTGTAATTTAAGTACAGCTGCAGTGAAGTGCTGATGAACAGCCTGGTTGCCTTCAAGAGAGTTGGAAAAGATGGAGGTTAGGTACACCCGCATCTGTCTGATGGAGACACGTTATAAATGGCTGCCTCCGGGAGCAGTATGAAATGTGTGGTTACTATGTGTGCCTGGTAAGGCTTGTTACTGTGTTTCATCCGCTACGTGGTAAAATGATCCTGTGCAGAATTTCTCCTTTTTCAGTCGTCCATCTATAGAATGGCGTTATTTCTACGCCCTGTGGCCTTCGACGGACGACCCGCGTATCGATCGCTGCTGCGTTTAGCTGCTTGTACCAAAAGAACCCATCGCCGGCTATCAGGGACCATCGGAGGTAGCAGGGCAAAGGTCACCGGGTGCATCGGGCATTTCCATAGCATTCCGAGTATCCCTTCAGCCGGTGAGGCGAAACTTCAACCATTGGCCAATTGCCGCTCTACCGTACGAGAGGTTTCGACGTCCTATCCCCTGCAGAGGGATGTTCCCTTCACATCTGAGCAGTATCCTTCTTTGAAGAGGGGAAACTTCAGTTCGCTGAATGCAGAAGATGTCACTTTCTTTGAAGCTCTCCTTCCGGAGAGAGCGCTGACGTCCAGCGATGACTTGGAAGCTGTCAACGTAGACTGGCTCAGGATATGCAGAGGTGGGACATCAGTTTATGTAGGATGTGGATCATGGATTGTAGAATATAAGAATTCCCCAGATATTATGAGTGGTGAATTTCTGTATGAGTGGTGAGGTGTGCTCATTGCCTTGAGTCATGTTCGTGTAGGTCTGCTTGCTCATGACTCGTGTTTGTGTATGAGTGGTCAAGTTTGCTTGCTCACGACTCATATTTGTGTATGAGTGGTGAGGTGTGCTAGCTCCTGAAGCATGTTTGTAAATGAGTGGTGAAGTGTGCTTGCTCCTGAAGCATATTTGTTTATGAGTGGTGAAGTGTGCTTGCTCATGACTCATGTTTCTGTATGAGTGGTGAGGTGTGCTCATTGCCTTGAGTCATGTTTGTGTATGAGTGGTGAGATGTGCTTGCTCCTTGAAGCATGTTTGTTTTTGAGTGGTCAAGTTTGCTTCCTCGTGACTCACGTTTGTGTAACGAGTGGTAAAGTGTGCTTGCTCCTAATTCATGCCGGTGTATTAGTGGTCGAGTGTGCATGCTCGCGGTTCAGGTTTCGTCCGTGTTTTAAATTACTGTAAGAATTCCTTTTCTTTTTCTCTTCCTCCCAGGGCAATCAAAAATACTATTAAAACCCAAGACGACCGAGGAAGTGTCGAGGATCCTCCGGTACTGCAGCGATCGTAGCTTGGCGGTCGTCCCCCAGGGGGGGAACACCGGCCTGGTAGGGGGCAGCGTGCCGGTGTTCGACGAAATTGTCGTGTCGACTTCCCTCATGGATGGAATCGTCGACTTCAACGAACTTTCAGGTATGAAGCTGGATAATTTATTCATTCCTTGATACTGGGGTCAGATGGGGTCATGTAGGCAAGCATGTACCATAGTTTTTGTAACTTAATTAACTGCTCAATTACAACTTACCTCGCAAAAAATTAACCAATCTCCCCCACCTGCCACTCCCATCTGCCACTGTCGAAGAACATCCAAATCACGGGAAAGAAAATTGTTAACAATATTTAGATAGAGGATCACATGGGAATTAGAAAATATAGGAATATAGAATAAAATTACTCCCTAATTTGTAAGTAACAACACACTATAGTTTGGTTTCAGGTGTATATAATTATGTGGAAACTTTCAACTGAAATATCTAATGATTGAAAATACCTGTCAATCCAGCTATGCTGTAAGCCTAGTCCTCTTAATTTGAACAAATTAACTCCTCTGTTTCGCTAGGGTGAAACGGCAAAATTAAATACTTCATGATTACAACACGAACAGGGGTTTTGTTATGATCCAATGAAGCTTCCAAAACCCTTGATAAACTAAATATAAATGTAAAATTTGTTAGATTTTAAATTTTGCACAAACAACAAAAAAAAACGTCTGCTCATGGTACGGCGTCGATTGCCTCCGCAGGGACTTTAACCTGCCAGGCCGGCTGTATCCTGGAGAACTTGGACCTGCACGTCCAGAAGCGCGGCTTCACCATGCCGTTGGACCTGGGCGCCAAGGGGAGCTGCCACATCGGCGGGAACGTAGCCACCAACGCCGGTGGGATCCGCCTCTTGCGGTACGGGTCCCTCCACGGGAGCACCCTAGGCGTCGAAGCCGTGAGTGTCCTACCATAGTTTGTGAGCCCACCTTCGAGGGGGAGGGGGATCCTTCCTTCGTTGCCCCGCCGTTCGGACTGCCGCAGATATTTAGCGACGGGGGTGGGGGAGGGTGGGCGGTGTGAGCGATATCCGACAAACGGTGCATCGAGTGCTTGACATGGTAGCCTGCACACGAGTTACTTATAGTAATGAGTTACTTATATTTAACGAGTTACTTCTATTTAACGAGGTATTAAGTTACTTGTATTTAACGAGGTACTTTGATTACCAACAAAAGCAGCTCTGTTTGACATCGTTCATTTTGTGACACTCTTCCGCGATCGCTCTCTGCCCAGTGAACTCAACATGGGTAGAAAACAATAATTGTGCTGAAAGAAGCCAAGATTATCTGGAAAAACTGATATTAGGCGTGTGCATTGTAAGGATGCAGCGATGAACCTGTGACCCACGTGTCAATGCTTATCACGTCGTATTTGCCGTTACGAGGTTTGGTATCAACTGCAGGCAAAGAAGAGGCTTAATCGCGCTGACTGACGAACATCCTCTTTTGTGATCTTACCATTATTTTTTTTCCCTCTCTCCAGGTCCTTGCCAACGGAGAGGTCTTCGACGGCCTGACGTTCCTGAGGAAAGACAACACCGGTTACGACCTCAAACAACTGTTCATAGGCTCGGAAGGAACGTTAGGTTTGATAACGGCAGTGTGTGTCTTGTGTCCCCCAAAGCCGCAAGCCCTCAATCTGGCTTGGCTCGGTAGGTGAATGAAAACGTCGTCCAAACCCGCGGCAAGTCTAGGCCAAAGAAAACATGCGCCGCTCTCTTTCTTAGATGTATATATATATATATATATGTGTGACCATTTTTGAAAAATACTGCTTTCGGCCATGTTGTAAACATTGAAATAAGAACGGCCGTCTCCCTATGATTTCTGTTTATCAATAAAAAAAAAATGGATTTGGCTTACACTCTGGCCAAACCTTGGTTTGTTACCCATCGTTTTGTTCCCGCAGGAAACGAAATACATTACTTGCTTATTAAAATTGCATGAAACAGTTGCATGTGACCCCTACCCACCCCCTCCTTCCAGGGGCACTACAAATGAATATTTGGTTTTTTAAGGAATCCTTACGAACCCCCCCCAAACTATTATGGATAATTTTGCGCACTTTAAAGTTTCTCTCGAAATTTGAACCTTAGTGGAATGCTTAACTGCCTCAAAAAGATAATTTTCAAATGTTTATCAAATTTCATTTGCCACGATCGTTATTTTGACAGCGAGGCTTTTGGGTTTTTATTTTGGTTCTCCTTATGTCGAGACAAAATGCAAATTTTGAGTCGAGCATTGGTGAGGGAAATATATCGCGACAAAGTTGAGAAATGGTTTGCCCCAAACCCTTCCCCCCCCCAAAAAAAATTAATAAGACCGTGATATGAAGCGCGTATGTGGGCTGTATAGTTTCCTAACATGGTAAGGTTCATCTCACTTGTGGTTTGAAGGTGGGTAGAATTTTGGATTAACCCGTCCTACGTACGTATCGGCAGAACGTCGTTATCAGCGAATCAACTATAATCGTGAACTTTCCGAGGCCAAGCCCCACAGTTGTATGATTGAATTAATACGGAATTGATACGTAATAATTAATAACAGGTCGTCTTTCACGGTGCTTAGGATGGTTAAAGCACGTATGAATCTCTGTTAAATTGTGTAATATTGACATGGAGGCTATAACGCTGTGACAAAAGTGTGGTGGAATGTTTTTTACGGAATTCGCCACGAGAGCAGAACATGTAGAGACCCGGTGCTAAAATGGAATATCAAATACGTTTAAGAAGGAGAAATATTCGTCTTTTTCTCTCCCATGCAAAGGTTGCAGAGATTTCCCAGCAGTCTTGGACACGCTCAGGTGTTGCAAGGGCAGGCTCGGGGAGATCCTGTCGGCCTTCGAAGTAATGGACCGAGAATCCGTGGAGGTGAGCCAGCGTCGTCATAGCGACGGGGGTTTGGTTTCAGACACAGCACGCTTTTGCTCGTTTTTTGTAAAAAAAAAAATAATAATCGTAAAGAATAAGCGTTGTATTCTTCGTGGACGTCATCGTGAAAAATAAATCGGTGATTGTTCCAATTATTGATGCTCCCAGTTCCTAACACCCGATTTTGCGCCGATTTTAATGATGCAAAATCTGTGCGGTCACTCTGAACCTCTGACTCTCTTCCATATTTTCCACCGGCGTCGATTCCCGTTAGACGGGATCGAAAGAGCGAGCGAATAATGCCGCCGAGCTCGCCGAAAGGAAAGCCAATTTATTGGCGATCCAATCGATAGAAGAATGTCTTGGCAATTTGCCAACACCTGGTGGGGCTTTACGGTTACTACGTACGCCGTCTGGGCCCCTCGGAAAAAAGTGGCCGCTTTTCGCAGAACCGTAAATACTATCGTACACACAGGTCTCAGAATAATCACTTACTTTCAAGGTAAGTAACAAAGAAACATTCTCTCGGATATAAGACTTCCAAAATTGGTCTGAAGAAAATTTCACCGTAAACAAAAGATCCAATACAAAATGAAACCTAAATTTTATGCTGTCTGCGAGGTTTGTACCGTCGGTACTCCAGTTTGTAAGTTTTGTTTCAATCAATTCTAATCGCTTATCCATCATATGCAGATACAAGAAAGGTACGGAGGCCACAAAAATCCCCTGGTCGGTCCGCCCTACGAGTTCTACGTCCTGGTCGAAACTGCGGGCTCCAACGAAGAGCACGACCAGCAGAAGATGGCGTCGTTCTTGGAGGAGGCTATGGAGGAGAGTCACATAGAGGACGGTACCGTGGCGACCGATTTGTCAAAGTTTCAGGTACGGGGGTTTGCCAGTGAGACTTACAGGGGTCGAAGGTCAAAGATACTGGAGTCGACAGAAAGACGACATTACAATTTGGGAATATTGCAGTTTTAAACGTTAGGAGGTCTGAAACAGACTTTTTAACCCTTGGGCCATTCCTCGTTAAAAAGTTTGTTCAGTTTCCTCAACGAACAAGGAGGTTTGGATAGGATATGAACTACTTCAAATTAATATAAACAAAAAGCATATTAAGATGCTACAGGGGAAAACTTGGTGATGGGAAGGGGTGTTGAGAAAGAGAATGTTTCATCATCACTTGTGTATAAGTTTTCAGAAAAATAATAATAATAACAATCGTGGCAAACTCAATCGGGGTGAGTGAATACTTAAAAAAAAATTTACCATGGATACCTTAAAACTCAAGAAATGTTTTAAAACTTTCGTCGAAAATGACTCGAGAACTATCTCCCACTTTCGAACTTTTCCCCTCCAGACCGGTTCCCTTGTTTTATTTGAACAAAAGTGTATGTCTAATCCTAGATATAAAAGCAAACGCCGGTTTCCTCCATGTTGTTACAGTTATTGCTTACAAGTAGCCAATGACTCTTAAATATGGGTCATATGCCTAAGTGTTACAAAATAGGGTATGTGACTTTTACTGCAAACAAACTTGTAATTTGTTACATTACTACAAATTCACTAGTTACTTGCTTATGGGTACACGTTGCCGAGAGAAAGTAGACTCTTCATTACAAAACTTGTAACGTATTGCAGTTACTACTTAGTTACTGGATATGTTTAAACGGTACCAAATGAATATATATGTACGTATCACAAAATGTGTAACTTGGTGCAGTCACAATTTCATTTAGTTACTTGCAACATCACAAGGTGCCAAGTAAAAATAGGTACTATTACTAACTTGTAGTAATTTGTTGCTTCACTGGTTCAATGAAGTGCATTGAGACGTCTCCAATCTTTGTTCTCGCTTCCAGTCCCTCTGGCGTCTTCGAGAGACCATCGCCGAGAGCCTCCTGAAGGCCGGAGTGGTCTACAAGTACGACCTCTCGTTCGCCATCGACGATTTCTACGGGCTGGTGGGGGTGATGAGGGAGCGGCTGGCGGGGCGGGCCCTGCACGTGTGCGGCTACGGCCACGCCGGGGACGGCAACCTGCACCTGAACATCGTGGGGCCCACGCTGAGCCGGGAGTTTCTGTCGCTGATCGAGCCCTACATCTTCGAGTGGACCGCCGCCAGGGGCGGCAGCGTGAGCGCCGAGCACGGGATCGGGTTCAAGAAGAGGGGCGCGGTGGGCTACAGCAAATCGGCCCGGCAGATCCGCATCATGCAGCAGACGAAGCGGACCTTTGACCCCAAGGGGATTCTCAACCCTTACAAGACGATACCGGGCGTGTGAGCTGGCTCCGCCGTCGTGTGCTAAGAGTGAACAGCGTAAAGCGTGTGCGACTGATGAAGGTGATTGATTTAAATGATAGTAATATAAACCGGGTTATATATAATTGGTGCGATATGTTAGTTGTTGTTACGACTAGGTCGGAACGGCTGGGCCTATTTATGACGAACGTCCATAATCCAAACTTCTGTTTGGTCGATACGCAGACCGGGGGGGGGGAGGGTCTTTTCAACATCAGCTCGACTGCATGGCTCTGCCATGTCAGCGAAAGGGGTTTCTCGTTGGATCGTCGCAACTGGCCAACTTTTCAAAGGAATACATAATAATACGTTTGAAGATGGCTAGTGCAGTTGTTAGTGTAGGTCAGAGTAGCAGTGTAGGTCATAAGCAGCGTTTACACCGGGTAGTAACAAGGTACCCGGGTACCCGGTAGCCAATATCCGATGAATACTCGGGTACCCAACTCTATGTCTAGCTTGCTATCACATAGGGTTTGCACCATGTGTGTGTGTGTGCATTTTGCTGGACAACAAAGTACACAACAACAACAAAATACTGCAACTATTAAAATATAATTAATATGGTGTGAGAGGAAGCCCACTCAAACAACCGTTGATCCTGGAATTAATTATATGGTGTAAGAGGAAGCACATTCAAACACCCGTTGATCCTGGAATCAATTATATGGTGTGAGGGGTACCTGAGCTTCCATGGTGTCACGCAGAACGCGGGTTGTATTTAAATTGTATTTTCAAGGAAATGTTTTAGCTGGGTGGGCTCTTCTGTTTTTTACGTTACCTTAGCTTTCATTTAATACTAAATGGGGCAGGCAGAATATTGAAACTGCCGAGTACCACTTTTCTAACTTTACTATTCATTCTTACACCCGTCAAACTGGTCGGCTGATACACCATTCTGTCGACGACATACAGATTACAGGTCGTACAGAAATGGTACCCTTCAGAAATAGTCCGATTAATAATGTCTACTCGCTCTTATTGAAGCACAAACCTCCACGGTGGCCGTGAAATTGTGTGAAAGACGTCAATTGTGGACCTTTCAAAAATAACCGAGTGGACCTTTGAAACGATTACACACGACTGTCACTTGTATATACTGCACTTGTTGAGGTTTGAGCCGACAGTGCTTAAAATTGTTTGAATTATGTTACTACGAATATTTTAATATAGCAACTACTATTCCTATCAATTGGTGCAATACAAGTATATACAAATACAAATAGTAAAAATGTAAAACCCTTGCATACACTAAAGCATTTCACAATTCATTCGGTGGCAATCACTGTTCCGTCCTTGAAATATGTATTACAAATATATATAGATATAGATAGATATATATATATCTATATATAGATAACTATATATATATATATCTATATATATATATATCTCTATAGATATATATATAGATATATATATATATGTATATATGATGGATATATAGATATATATAAGAAGATATATAGATATACCATAGTGATATCTATT
>JAODAG010313908.1:0-12322 GCA_027574785.1 Orphnurgus asper | reverse complement strand
TATTATCTCTGATGTATAATACATGTGGTGCATAATATCATCCGTAGTGTGTAATATCGAGTGACCCGCCAGTTCTTTAAATTATGTAGAATATCTTCTCCTCTTCTTTTAGTAACGAGTTTTAACTCCTGGAGCTTCTCGGAGAGTAACTTTCCCTCAGCTTCCATTGGTAATTCTATAAACTGTCAAGATATCCAGGCAGGACAGTTGACCTTAAATTTCTTCCAGTTCCAGCCATTTGCCGAACAATCAAAGGGAGAAATGGGAAAAGGTATACAAACATCCAATCATCTTCTTACTAAATGAATTGAAGATTAATATCACAATGTTTAAATAATGTGTTACCTTCTAAAGTTAAATTTGCACCAAGAATTGGAAGTGAATTGGGGTTGGGTGGATCGTGCGGTACTAAGCTACTAACGAAAGACAGTTTTATGACCAATCTTATGTACCAAGGAAACCGAACAGCCTGGGTTTATTGCAACCTACTCCGCTAGTTGTATGCAGTCGTCGGGTACATCCTGCCTAAACTAATTACATTAGGGTTTTGGTACAGTCTTCTTTACACATAAATGGGTAAGTACTTACCCTACTGTAGAGTAGGTGACATAGGAATGTGTATGAGATATCGTGCTTAAATGTATACACGATATACCATCATACTTGGCATATAGTTTTAAATTTTGCTACATTTATATACGCAATTGTCTCAGTCTACATAAGTCTTAACCATGTCTCTCGTTATCTTCCTTCGACTAGGGGAGTGTACCATACCTGACGGATCTGTGTTCGACGTATGGGCATTTATCATCATAGTGGTAGTGGTAATCTCTGTTGTGGTCATATTATCATTTGTGTACATGAAGATACGAAAACCATACGAGTACTCGACAATTAACTGAGATGAGTGAGGCATCCTGACCGTCACTGACGTCACTGATTCGACGACTCGGTGGCAACTCATTCGAAAAAATAGCTCATGTGCTTTAGAAATGTATTAGTGTGAAAGATCCTACCCGCGTTATTCCAACCTGCGTTGTTCCAACCTGCGTTGTTCCAACCTGCGTTATTCCAACCTGCGTTATTCCAACCTGCGTTCTTCCAACCTGCGTTCTTCGAACTTGTTCAAGTAGAACAAACTATATATTAATAATAATATTTCTCATAACTGATAACACAAGTTTTTTGATTCTCACTCGGATAATAAAAATAATCACCGAGCTTCTCAAACTTGTAAGATGATGCCGAGTACCTGTTAATATTTAATACTCCTGCATAGCAGCATTCCCCCCCCCCCCATAATCATGGATATTGATGCGGCCGTCAGTGACCACTAGTGACCACTAGCCAGTAGGAGGAATGATTTTACTTGGTAAAATACATTGGGTAATCAAACAGTGGTTGGTTGCAAAGTGCGTGTACCCCCACTATAGCGGTGAGTTTTCAGAAATATCTAGCTTGCCGAGATTTGATGGTTTGATTTTAAATAGTTTACTTGCAACCATACTATAAACCACACTTATACCACCGATTACAGCACCGATATATGCTGTGTTCACAATATTATCTGTATTGATTGACATTGTTATAGTTGTTATATTCATTAGAATATATTATTTTAAAATATAAATTATTCCATATAATGAGGATTTTGCCTGCTCTGCCCTCCGGGTTGCCCTATGGGCAGGCCACTTGTCCCCAGAGGGGCCACAGGCAGAAGCACAGTTTTGTTCTTGGGGTTCTTTTTTGGACTACCAAATTAAAATAACACCACGATTGGTGACAGCTGCCAAATATAAATAAGTTGATACCTCCCAGTGACCAAGAGAATAAACTGGGTTCATTGAACCAGTTTGGTTCATTTTGTTCATTGAACCGCCAACTTCTGCCATTTTTCCTATTATAATATTCTGCTATTTTTTTACATGCTGCCATTCTATTAGGGTTTTATTCTTTGTTACTTTTAACACAGCCTCATGGGCAGGCAAGCAAGTCACAGTTGGCGTCTCTGTCACATTTGGCGTCTCCGTCGTATTTTGCATCTATATCAGTATATTATTAAATTTAAAGGAAATATGTTTCCAGCTGTAATTGGAGCTAATAACATGCCATATTTAGCGCATTAGATACAAACGGATCTCTTTCTATATCAGCTGCAACTTCATCTACATTATCTATATTTTTCAGCTCCAATAGTTCCTACGACAAGACTTAAACCCTTAGCTAGTGTAATAGAAGATAATCTATCCATAATTTGTCTTTTTTCATCAAGGATTGGGGCCTGTGGCCACAGGGGGAAAACTAGAAGTCTCTGCTGCCCATTGCCCCTTGGGCAGGGGAGGACCTTCTTCTCGTACAATCTGAGCTATTTCTTCCATTATCGGTATATATGTAAATAGAATTAAGTTGATAATATACTGAAACTTAATATAATAAATTATAATGGAAATATTAACATTGTCATCGAAGTTGACAAACTTGATAGTAACTTGATAACAACTTGACAAGTACTTGATATATGGTATAAATATAATAACATTTATTTATAACAACTTATCAAGTACCTATCAAGTTGTTATCAAGTACTTGTGAAGCTGTTGTCAAGTTACCTATCAAGTACTTGTCAAGTTGTAATCAAGTATTTGTCAAGTTACTATCATGTTGTTATCAAGTACTTGTCAAGTTGTTATCAAGTTACTATCAAGTTTGTCAACTTCGATGACAATGTTAACATTGTTGGCAGGAAGTTATAAAACTACATACGTTGTAGCTTGATCTGTTTTTAATATTAGCTTTGAATGTTTTTTCTTTTCTTTTAAAGTTTCATTTATTTCTTGTCTGGTTTCCTTTGAAGGTATGACATAATTTTCTCTTAAACAATTTTCAACAGAATCGCGATCTTTACAATAAAATAAACACAGCCATTTTGTTTGTTCTCTGAAGTCTTTCATTACGCTATTATACTTTTGTGATAAAATCCAACAATTCTGTTTGGAATGCCTACCTGAAAATGTTAATTCAGAATCATACATTTATTATTTTTATGACTTCTCCGTGATATATCTTTTGATGCGGCACAATCATATATTATGAATAGAGTTTCATGACCCTTGAAAACGTGATAATAAAGCTGAATTGTTTCGTGTAACTTGCTTACCTCTGAGAGGTAGGCAGCAATGTACACGTCTTCATCGTGCCAAATCCAGTTTCTCCTTTGATATGTATTATTATTCTTTGTAGTTGGACAAATAATAACAATATATTCAAAAAATATTTGTACAAATCTAAAATCAGTTTGACCACATATCAGTGCACAATGCGCATACTTGGGAAACATTTTGCTTGTCAACTTTGTTAGCAAGCAGGTTATATATATACAAATATGTAATTTCAATTTTCGCCAACTTTGTTGGCAAATTAATAGTTATTATTCTCCAACTTCCTTCTTAAAATTTTCCCAGGACAGAACGGAACTGTAGCAAGTGATCTACACTCTCAAAAGACATGTCGGACGGTCCCTAAATATTGCAAATTGACTTAGTAGTCCTACAGTACTCTGCAAACAAAGGGTCTTGTTTGTGAAGATTATTAACAATTGTTATTTCTTCACTTGGGAATTAATGAATTGGGCAAAGGATAAAAATATACAAAATATGGAAAGTACGTAGCAAAGACGAATTGAATTCATTATTATAGAAAAGCTTAAGCTGTGAAGCCTATTAAAACCCCATTAAGATCATCTTGGACACGTATGGCATCTTCCTCTGTGAATACCTCACAGTACAACTTGGTATCAGCAAATTTCTTAAACGATGAATCAACTGAATCATCAATATCGTTAATATAAGCAACAAATAACAAAGGACCAAGCACCGAACAATGCAGCCCACTAGAGACATCAGCCCAAGGACAAGTGCAGCCACTAACAACTACTCTTTGCTTCCGGTGACACAACCAATCCTGAATCCAGTCCAGAAGCTGACCATCATTACCAAGACCATTCAGCTTAACTAAGTAACAATCGTTTGCAAGGAACCACATGAAAAGCTTTCTGGATAGCTAAGAAAGTTATATCTACAGGCTTACCACTGTCCCTGGAATTAGAAACATCCACTAAAAATTCAAAAAGAATTGTCAAACCTGATCTTTTCCGACTGAAACCATCCTGAGAACGTTCTAATAAGTAGTCAACATCGAAATACCGCATCACAGCATCCCTGGTAATTGACTTTGCAGACGCCTGTAAGGTTAACTGGCCTATTATTACAAGGAAGTCAACGGTTACCTTTTTAAAATGGGTGTAACATTGGCACACTTCCACACTTTGGCAACAAAACCATCTTGAATAGACTTGTTGAAGATGGGGATGTTTTCAGGGAAATGTCACTAGACAACACCATTGTGTGATATATTAAAGAAATGATGAACAAGCCGTCCTACAACAGGAATGCAGAAAGCGGATAATTGTTACAGAAACATGACCATGGCTAGCTCACCACTACCAGGAATGCTGCTGATGAATAAGATAACAGGAACCTGGATTGGAGGAATATGTAGGATATCAAAAGCGTAGTCACCCAGTCCCGCTCCACCTACGACAGGAATGCCGAAGATGAATAATTATGCGAGCCGAATGTGCTAACACCACCCTCAAGAGTGGGCCATGGTTGTGATATTCATCCAAAGCGAGTAGTCAGCCCACCTCAGTTATGCCGAAGGCGAATATTTGGCGAGATAAAGGAACATAATCCAAGCATAACCAGTGATATTTGCATTATTCCAAGGGATCGTTTTCGAGTTTAATTCCATTTTTACCAAAGGTAAACCGGTGTGATGTCATAGTTGCAGAGTTGTTGTTTGACCTTGAATTGGATAGAGTTCCAACGAAGTACCAAGAGGCGTTGTGACGTATTATACAAAATACCGATACTTGTAACAAATTGGTGCTACTATAACTGTGAAGGAATGACCAGGAATGCATTATACAAATTTTAGAATTCCCTGGATACGATCCGATCTTTCAATAGAACATTGAACAATAAAGCTTAATTTTAAAATGTTAAAGTTATGTAAAAGACCTCACCACTTTAAAATCAGTTTCTAATGAAATGTCTCCAACAATCATGTACACCTACTATTTACTATTTAAGTATCCAGTTTAAAAAAACGAGAACTGCTTTACTGCCTAAAGTTTCTTTTAGACATTGTTTAAGATGAGACTCGGGGACCAGCGGTTTGATCTTTTGTTTTTGTCGAATAAACATTTGGTGGGTGACAAGTCCCTTTCCTAAAAAAGAAGGAAAACCATGAACACAAGTTTATTAAGTATGTGAAAGAATCTTATAGCCATATTTTCAAGTTTTAAAATTGGAACATTAATAAAATTTTCCTGTAGGCGAGAGGTTTGTCACAACGCATGGCCTTTGGGCGATTCAATGCATGGCTTTTAGGCGAATATACGATCAGGACGAATATTTTTTTCTCTCAGCACATCTTGTAGAATTTAAAGAAAAGTTGTCTAGCAATGTCCCTTTAATACCCAGACACGATTCATATATCACATACTAATGTATCGTTAAATATAAGAGAATTTATATAACAATGTATCGTTAATACCAGAAATAATTCATGTACCATGTCTCCATAAATAGCAGGCACAATGTTCAATGTATCGTTAATACCAGCCACAAGTCATTTACCAATGTCTGTTTAATCCCTTTCAGAGCTGCCAGACAATTCAAACTGACAGCAAAACGAGTTCTACCAGATGAATTAGTGGCACCAGTTTGTAAGATGTTAGGAAGACTTGGCATTTTTAAATAACATATCGAACTCAATATTCATCATTCTGGAAACCTTTATTATTGAGAATCCTGCGCTGTGATTGGATAACAAGGTGACCTGACATGCTCAACTAGACCATTAATCTGCCGTTTGGAATAGCAACTGCCAACATTCACGATAGTAGTCTGCCAAATGCAGTTTTAAGTTACAACAAATCGCCAATCCCTTCAGCAGCGGTGTATCTTTAAGTTAACTCACTCGCCGATCTTGACAACCGGACCTTACCAATTTCTGCTACAGCCGTAAGATACATCTTAAAACCTTCGTGCACAAACTGAAAATACAACTTTAGACAACAAAACTGCAAGGAGTTATAGGATTCACTTTTTTATTCCACAAAGGAGCAAAACGTACAGAGAGATTACATACGGTGCAACTTCCTCAGGCTGACGACATGCAATCCAACAATGCATCAGGGAGTATCTGGACTCTGAAGAATAGGTTACAGGTGGAAGATTTTTCTTTTTGTGACAATGCCTTTTCACAGTTATTAAATATTAAGCATTATGTACAATGCTTTTAATGGGAGTTTTCAGTGTATACATATATATGTTGTACTTCTTTATACTGTACTTAGATTTCTTTGTAGTTATTCTTATGGGCATTGTACACCTTTTGGTTTCCTTTTACTTATCCTGATCCTTGTATTGTTCTCTCGTCTTTGTAATTGTATTTTGGATCAAATGAGAAATGAAATAAAGAAATGAAAAATGTATTGTACTGTTTAAAAAAAAATTGGGGCACAGACTGAAGATGTTCCTAGCCTAGCATAAACATAAATCACTGATACACAATGTAGGAGAGGAGAAATATAATTATCCTCTTGTTTTACCACAATACGCTGCTTTAAAGTGAGGAGTATGCCTTTATACGGAGTGCTCATTTCACTGCAAAATACTATAGAAATGGATGTTTTTATTAAACCCTAAATCTCACTTTCATTCCAATACATTGGTTTAAAACAAAACAAGCCACACTTATCTCACCCAGTCTTGATCTGCTTAATTACCGAACTGATTTTTACCTCTGTGACCTTTGACCTCAAATCATAAATACAAAGTGATGCTGACCAACTTTGATTGTGGTTTATGCAAATAATCAGACCTATGATGACCCTTAGTTTAGTAAGAAAAGGGTCAGGAAGGACAAGCAACATCATAAAAAGCACCCAAAGGCAATGACCCACAACAAGCGAACAGACTTCAAAGTATATCACCATGGCAAAGGTGCCTATCAAGAGCATTCTTAAAGGCATTGGAACTACAACAGCAGATTCTCTTTCAGAAGATATTCTTCCTAACCGTTAACCTGTATTGCCCCTTCTGAAGCTTGAAACAGTGACCTCTCGTGTTCCTCATTTTGAAGTTCTTAAAAAATGTATTAAAAAGCGAAGATGTGAAAACCATGAACACGAATAAATGCTTCAAGTCACCACAAATTGTTTAAGCGCAAGAAAAGTAAGTCAAATAAAGATGCCTCAACCTTTGACTGCAAGAAACACTGTTGATGACCTTCGACCTTAAAATCATGAATAACATGTATTTGATGACTCTGAGCTGGGGTTTAAGCAAATTCAGAATTTTATCCCTGATGACATAATATTCTATACTCCATGGTGGTCCAGACATTAATTTAACCAACTTTGATTGTTTTAAGCAATTTTCAGAATTTGAGCTCAAATGGATGCATAGCTATTGTACATTTGTATCCTGCCTGACCTTATTAGAAAATCTGCATCTTGAAACTCATGGTAATCCAATAGACAATTTCAATCACTGATTGGCCGATTTTGTCGCTCTTAAAACCGCGAGTCTCTGGTGTATCACTAGCTTGTCTTTGTCATTTGTACAATGGTCTTGAATTTATTACAGTAATGTTTAATGGCTATTATTTCTGAATCTCACAATAATGCAACATTTACTGGCTCCAAATTGATTGGATGTGTATCAGTAGTACCACAGTCATTTTTCATGAGCTTTCTTCCCACTTACATTGTTAACCGAGTCTTACTCTCTTACAGTCACTTATTATCTCTTTCATGAGCTTTCTTCCTACTTACATTGATAACTGAGTCTTACTCTCTTACAGTCACTTATTATCTTTTTCAGTAAGCTTTCTTCTGACTTCCATTGTTAACTAAGTCTGACTCCCTTAAACTAAGTCTGACTCCCTTAAAGTCACTTACTATCTCTCTCAGTGAGCTTCTTTCAGAGTAACATTGTGAAGAGTCTGACTCTGTTAAAGTGCCCATTTTTAGTTAAACAACTACAGTAATGACTGGAACTCAGTCAGCTTAAGAAATATTTTAATTGCACAGAAAAAGTCAAATAACTCCAAAGAGAAGATTCTGATGTTAGTTTGTTAGAAACCAGCTGATATTTATGGATCATTGCACCAAAGATTGCAGAAGCATTTTCAAATGCTACTTTGAGCTAACTACCATCAGGGGTAGTTCTGGACCTGTCTACTTGAGATTAAATTACTGTCCATGCATCATAAACACTTCAAAGGCTATTCACGCCCAAAAATTAATGTACTGATTTAAATAAATGATAATTATACAACTTTAAATTTGAATATCCATTACTTGTCACTTTAGTGATCATCCACTGAAGATGAGTTAGTATTACTGGACAGCTCAGCATAACCAACCATGCTAGCAGTTGTTTTACTTTTGTAACATCAGGCCTAGTTTTGTATCTCTTCCATGATCCATTCTTTGCAGCTCCATCTTTGAAGTAGATATACGAGCTGATCTAAAAGGACGTTTACGAATTATTAAACCCTTCCTCTTCGATAGGTGCCTAAAACAGCACCTTGACACCTATTGCCTCTTAATATCGTTTGAAGGAAATTTTAAACTGGGGTTAACCATAACCGAACTATAAAAGGCTCTTAAATTAAATCGGTTTTTTACAAATGATCTGTCAAGAATAATTTGATGTCATATCTTTCCAAATTGGCTTGATGAGTAAATTCGAATATGTCATTATCTTGAAACCTTCACGGACAAGCTAACAGTTAGACAATTCCTTCACACACACGACATGAGAGAAGTGCTCTCTTTGCCAAGTAAAAAGCTGTCAGTCTGTCGACTATTCCATCCGGCTCAACTTGAGACAATAACAAAGTTTGCTTGTCAGTTCGCACATCAATTCCACATGATGGTAGATTTCTACTATCTCGCTCAACCTGACATGCTCAAGTTTTTGATAAGACACTTAAAAAAGAAATTAAAAACAATTACATCGTCAAATCCATTTCGGATGGGTTTTTTTTTTGTCCGCCGCCAGGTAACAATCGCTACCCACAACGGGGATGACGACTACTGGACTCACGACGACTTCAGCTCTCTGATCTGCCGGATCAGGTAATTCTTTTCGTCGTTGAACTGGTCATCCTCGGTTCGGTCCGTATGAAACTGGAGAAGGAATTCCACCAGCTTGTCTTTGTTCTTCAAGAGTATGTCAAGAGTAGCCTGGGACTTGTTGGGATTGGCAACAAACACCTTAGATGGAAGGAAAATTTTGAAGTGACATACCAGTGATGAATTGACAAAACGGATCACAGTAAAACAAAAATATTTCTGGTTTTGTGCATTTAGAATGAACGTTATTGCACAGTGGCACGGTGAAGAAGACCTCACACTTAATCAATAGCTTTAATTACTAGCCATGTTATGTCATCAACCCAATAACTGATGTGCAGCATGGACATCATGATTTATTATTTGTTACAATGCTCAAATGCTCACAATATAACTGAAACATCAATTGAGGGTGCAAGCCTCCTAACACACAAAAGTTTTCAATACTCATTGGATAAAGCACCTATATACTTTGGCTTTATAATTTATATATACATAATTTATAACTGAAGGAATTATAACTAAAGGAATTATAACTAAAGGAATTATAACTAAAGGAATTATAACTGTAGGAATTATAACTGTAGGAATTATAACCGTAGGAATTTTAACTGTAGTAATTTTAACTGTATGAAATGAATGAAGTAGGGAATCTGCCGTTAATGAACAAGACATCTGTGCTTTTGTATTTTTCGCTTACTGCCTGACACACAAACCTAACTAATACCAAACTAATAACCTAACCAGCACTGTACATAACCGGTATTCCTAGCTTGACCGCCTGTGCGGGCACCGTACATATATGTGTGTACACACACTCAGTTTACGCACACAGGTCCTTAAAATCCCTTCCTGCCGTAGCATATGCCATGCTGAACTAATTAATGGCAGGAGTATAGAGAGAGAAATTCTCAGATGAAGTAACTGGAACATCTGAGACTACCACCAGTACATAGTTGTGCGGCACAATTTAACAGTATCGAATGATAGTTTGTTTATCCAAGAAACATTGAAATTTATCCTTTTTTTCACGATTTGGAATGTCCAGATCGGAAAACAATTTTACTGTAATATCTGTAATGATTTTGAGTGAATAACTCAACCTTGAATACATGGAAGGCCTCAAACTGGATGTTACGACTTTTATCTCTAAGTAGAGTCATCATGAGCTTCAGGTTGTCTGGATTACTGATGTACCTCGTCATCGTTGAAAAGTTGTGTCTGTCCAGAAGGAGCTCACCCAGAAGCTGTAGATATGAGCCAATATTTCAAGAATTACAGGCTTCGCAACATGCAATGGACCATCGAATGCGGCTCCACGAAGCTTGTTTTCTTTTTAAGGAAGGGCGGCTGAATTTTATTTGAACTCGAAAGTAAATAAACATTTTAAACATTTTGTAGTTCCCCAGATGCGTGGCCTGTCATGCATCTGGAAGTCAACATGCTCCGTAGTACTATCAGTAGTAATAAAATTCATTACAACAAACTTAGGGAATTACCAAATGTGCAAGGCATTTTGCCAAATGAATGCTGGGATGATTAATACAACCCTAGACAGTTGGGTGAATGTGTACCTCATTTCATCGTGTTCAACACTTTGCACAACCTTTTCATTTTATTTTGAGACCAACAACAAGTGATTCTATTGTAGGGAACTGACTAAACCATATTCAGAAACCCCCCATTCACAATGCTGCAAACTGATTGGTCGAGGAGCCATTAACGGCGACTGGTCTCCAATTCAGTACAGATCGAGGGCCGGCTAGGCTCATTCAAAAGCCAGCTTTTGGTGAGAATGGTGTCATTAATCGATAGCTGCTTATGAATGGACAATATGGTAGCAAACGTGACATCATTCCCATAGGATCAAACACGATCTGACCGCGACAATGGACAAAACATCGAAATAATGACCAGATGAACGGGTCTCTGTTGCCGATATGGAGACCGGATGTGACAGAAGAGGCAGAGGATCCTCGGCTTTGTCCTGATCCACTCTGACCTTCTGCGATGGCGTTATGCCGGCAATAGAGACCCTCTCATATGGTCGTTGTTCCTTAACTAACACATGACTCAATGCAGTATTGTGCTCTATTATATAAGCAGAAGTGGATTTAGTCCATAATTCAGAGGAAGCACTTACCTTTAAAGATTGTCTCCTGGTGACATAGTTGCTAGAGTTAAGAAGACCTGCATAGTTTTTAAACACGCTATCATAATTTTTCTCTAGAAATTCCGCACACATTATTTTATGTCTCGTTAGCAGCTCCTGGAACAGAAGAAAAATGTTGAGAAAAAGATTGAAATCTGTTTTAATTACTTCGTGTTCGTGGTATATAGTCATGAAGCTCTCCCATGGTAGAATTACAAATACCAGTTAGTACGTAAGGTATGTTACAGGATTACACTTCGTTACGGATAAAAGTAAAGTTATCACTGTTTTACATGTTTTTTATGTATTTACCAAGATACAGGTTGGTTTGTTGGGGAGAATCATCGTTTTTTTTTCTTTAACCCAACTCGTCACAATTGACACAGATCAACATTTATTTTGTTTTAAATTTCTAAATCGGTGTGCTCCATGGGCATGCTTTAAGTTGCATTTCTAAAGATGTGCTTTCTTGGTTGCCATATTCCAGTGGCAGACCCTGGATTTTCCAAAGGAGGGCAAATGGGGGGGGGAAATGTCTGTAATATCACGGCCTTTGGAATTGGGCATGTGGCAGTGATATGTGAAAAAAATAAAAAATAAAAAAAATAAATAAGAGGGTCGGTATAAAATATGTCAATCCCGGTCAATTTTCGTATCACTTTCAAACCCTCGTGTGCATAAAGATGTCCACACCACAATATTTTATCGTCGGTATCTCCCTTTACAACGTGCTGTTCGTGAATTTGTTTTGTCTGGCTTTACGACAAGAGGAAACAATTTAATGGAACTCTTAGCCCAATAAGTATTGTAATATCAACGGTTTGCTCCCGGCAGTTCCGTTCCGCTCATTTTAGCAATATACTGTAATAACCTTTGTGTGACTTCTCCTTGCGACACCTCTCTCCCATCTCCGTTCACCGCTCCTTTCCAACCAACCTTCTGCATAAAGTCCCCCCCCC
>JAODAG010313897.1:0-12323 GCA_027574785.1 Orphnurgus asper | reverse complement strand
TTTATGCCTAAAAATAGATAGTGACCCGTTAATTTATAGTGGCACAATCTCAGAAACACATACATACACAGAAATATGCTAAGATGACAGAGCAATTACTCTCAATGAAGGAAATAGATAATGACATATTGAAATACATTGAGGCACACATTGGTATACCTATGCACTTATACATGCTCTTGTAGCCTGTATTTATGACTATTCTCCATAAAACAAGTGAGGCTTACTGGGTTTACCCAGCTTGTCTGAAAAACATTGCAGCATGTTCGATAAACGTTCCAACGGAAGCTTTTTCAAATATTTAACCTAACAAAGCCACATCCACATTCGTACAATGTCTTGCAACTTCTTGCAACTAGTTGCAAAGGGGGTCCACAATGAACGACGTGATGGACTATAATCATGCCCCATTGAGATGCACAATGTGGGTCCTGGGGTCACGATCGATTACGACAAAACAGGGCCACAAGTTCAAATGTTTGGGAAAAGCATCATTTAAGTTGAACTCGTGCATTCCATATAGGGAGATAAGAACATATATCTACCGGTTCTTTCGGCAGATTACATTTAGAGGAACTCTTGCATGATACATAATTATATATCACATAGTAAAGTAGCGAACTATTCCATAATCAAACTCACCGTATGGTGGCTTTGCCTTCACAACGTCGGAAGGTCCGCTAGGCTTGCTCTGACCTGCAGCATTTTTGGCGATGATTCTAAACTGGTACTCGTTTCCTTCGATGAGGTCGGTGACCTTGAACGTGGTCTCCTTAACGGGGCCCTTGTTGGCCTTGGTCCACCGTTTCCGACCGACCTCCGTCTTTTCGATGATGTATTCGGTGATCTCGGAGCCACCGTCAAATTCGGGCGGCGACCAGGCCAGGGTAGCCTGAGTGACGTCGACGTCTGAGACTTCTGGCTTCCCTGGGGCGTAGGGTACATCTGGTGGGAAGAAATTGGTGGTGACACAACATTTCCAGTGCAACACTCCTCCCCCCCCCCCTGCTAATGAAATTAAGTCAGGGAGAGACTCATCTCTGTATCTATAGTTGCAGGGTAGGCCTATATATCTTAACACAATCAGCTCTAGCCAATGCTGCTTCATATGATGACCCTATCAGGCAAAGCAGTGGCAATGCCACAGTAGCTGAGATTGATAATGACCAGTGGCACAAATTGTTTTCAATTGACAAATAAAAATTATATTTATAACTAAAATGCTTAGCCTATCTATTATCAGGAGCTGAGAATATGCTACTATTATCCCCAAAAATTTCAGAAAATCTGTAAAAAATGGTCCAAAATTACTGCCACTCATTGCAAAAAATCATCCAAGCCATTAATTAGACCTACAGTATCCAAACTTTGCATTTTGTCTCACGACGGCATCCAATAGAATTTCTAGGCACAGTTTGTCTACGTGTCTCCGGCTCACAGTCATAATCGATCGTCATTGACAAACACTAAAAAATTCTGAATATATAATATAATATTCAAATTTCATAACCATAAATTTACATTTTTTTTGCATCTAAGCATCCTTAATTATTAGAACCCCTCCCCAGGACCCATTTCAGCAAAGGGATTTGTTTCACAATTTTCGACCAACAAACCAAACTATAGATTTGCGCCGCTGTATATAGCCTATATATAGGCCTATACATATAGGCATATATATATACATATATATATATATGTATGGGTAAATATGGGTAAATAGGTTTACTTACCCTTCCAGTAATACACTTCCCATACAGGTACGATGTGTCTGGTGTGTTGTTCGGCTGCCGGTAGCCAGAATCTGAAGACGGTACAAAGAAAGAATGATATATCATCACGTCAGTCGGCATAGACGCTGTGTTCAAACAGAACACCGTGATGTGAACACGATGTGAGCAAGAAGAATCTCTGTCCAAGGCTATCCATCCAGTTCGCTTCGGTCCACGGATCCGAAACTTTTATGGCCCGGCCCGGTTCAAACTATACTCGCCCACTCACCATAGTGTATCTTCCCGCTCTTCCTTTGGTTCCTTTTCGCGTTCCATGAATTCTTTGACTTAACAACGATCACATCTTCTTTGGGTACTTCCCTCTCCGGGAGCCCCTCGACGCCATTGTCCGCTGAATCAAGTACGGAGTCGTCGGAACCGCTCTCCGCCTCTTGCTCAGAGGTCATATCTTGTTCTGACCTCATGACCCCATGCCTTGACGTCATTGCGGTGTCATCCTTCGAACCTAACCGGCCACGGGGGTCCATACTCTGATTCACCTCGACCTGAACGTTGACCGTGTGGTTGTAGTTCATAGTCACGTGCATGCCAAGTAAAATCGTTATCGTCATAGCAAGGATGGTGACGAAACCGGCGGTGATGGCGATTACCTGTTTTGGTTTGATACCAGCGAGATAGAGGATTGTGACGATCATCTTCACACAAACGTGCCGACTGCTCGTTTTAAATGTTACCCGGCTTCAGGCTGTTGGCTCGTCGGTTTCAAATGGCCCGGGACACCGGACAATTTAATTACAGCGACGTATCGTCACATATTTTTGCCTAATTGAGAATTAGACGATCTGCCTATTATAATCCAATTCCGTTGTTTGATTTCCTTCACAATGCCCGCAAGTTTTAGAGATTGTTCCAGAAAGAAAAATCCGACCACTCGAAGGAACAACGTATCCTTGAGAAATTCAGGGTGAGTCTTGATATGATATCTAAATACAAGATACAATAACTCCATAATAAGCACCAGCATCACCTGGATTTCCTTGCAATAACCACCACCAACAACGAAATCAAGGTCTGCTTGGCCTCACATGAATGAAACGTATAAATTTTCCTTTTCTGGAATTAATACTAGTACTATACTAAGTACAAGTCTGCATCCAGGTAATACATTAAGACATACACGCTATATGCATAGTTCCTCGCGGAATCGTTACCGCCGTAGCCTATACCACCATATATACAGATATTACACCGATAATTTATTATTGCTAACTAAAAGTAAAAAAGCAGGTCAATGTGCATTGGAGTGGTGGAGTGGCTGCAGTGGAGCATGGCCGCCATTATACCAGACAAGTATGGCACGCCAAAAGGAAATTTGTTATACGTTGATCATGTAAAAACATACGATGATGATGTTCATGACCTAAAAACATACGATAGTCAAACAAGTCTCGGCTATTCTGTTCAGTAACTTGCAAGTTATTACATGATCACCGTTGGTTTTTAAATTATCATCGCATGTTTTTGTATAGATGATCATCGTAACTTTTTTTACATCATCAACGTAACTTCTTACATTAATTGACGCTGATCGGCGTACCATCATAGTTAGACGACCTCGATGACCTTTACTAACAACAGCGTTATACGCCGGTTGGCAGAAACAGTAGGCAACGCCACGTGAGCTTGAAGTGTAATTAGTCAGACAAATAAAGCAGTTAATTTTTACTAAATAAACTATACAGCAATGTTTATTTAAGTAGTCAAAGGAAACTATGACACCATTCTATTATAGTTCATGGTGTTTACAAGCAAGCCAATTGTCACACACGTAGCATTTTGGCTAAGATCATGCGTAGTATCTCTGTGGTGTTATGATGACGGCCCGCACCGGGTTAATGGCGGGGGCATGTCCTCCAAAAGAACCATGTATTACACATCTATTGGCCTTATAGGACTGGGGCTGGAAAGTGGGTCAGCTGGATTTTGAAGACGTGGCAAATGATGCCGTTGGTTGGTTGAGATCCCTTTCATGATGGGGGGTGGCGGGGGGGGGGAGGAGTTCTTAAAAACCAGCCGATGAGAAATGTAGCTGAGTAATGGTGACTTGGCTAGGCTAGCTGAAAGGGTGACTAGGCTATTTGAAAATGTTGATAGTATCCCCAAATGCTCTAGGGTAGGTAGGAGTATTAATGATGAAGGATAAATCGTACGCTACGTAAGTAGACATCATCACGATAGAAGAGTAGGCAGAGTATGCAATGCGAGGCATGGGACAGTAAATAGGCAAGGGATATGCTATATCTCGTACGTAACTTAGTAATGGCGATTTGGTGTGATGGTTACTACTCCGTCTAGAATCAGTCAGTGAACATACAGAATTATGAAATATATCTGGACGTCAAGGGATAATTAAGTCGTGGTCACCAATGAACTTAACTTATTAACTTTGATTCCCCGTTTGAATCGGTTCCCGTATTTCTGAAGACTCCCAATAAAGTGGGTTGGGTCCCTCGTTACGCGTTGCGATGGTGCTCCTAGACCGTGCGAGGGACCGTTTCCGCGAAATGGTCGTCCGCTCAGTCGCCTGATCCGTAAGATTACTTGATTGTGTAGGATACATCTACTGCTCAAACTAGTATTAGAATGATCTAATGAAAGCGATAAAATTTTACTTTGCCGGGCCCATTGGTAATTGTAGAGATTAACGATCTAACTAACCGGGTTTGATTTGCGGTATAAAATCGCGCGAAATGTAAGAATATCTCGAGGTCGTACGATGTACGGTGATATGATTGAAAGGTTTTTGCTTGGCCGGGGAGTTGTAGCACAGTATAGATAAACATAGACAGTGGAAAATATCGGTGTTGAACGTATGGAATAGATTTGTGACCCTAAATCTGCGTAAAAATGGTAGCAAGGAAATGACCATTAGGGTAATGGTGCATGCGTAACATAAGAGCCAGTAACTAAACATTAGTCTAACTTTAGGCCGTCACATATGTACAAGTAATATGCACTTGATCCAACACGTATGCTACGTGAAGATCGCAACCAGTTGTTAGAAGAGTATCTAACAATCATGACTTTGTTTACATATTTAATATTTAATTTTAGGAATGTGTTACTTTCGAGGTACCGTATCACACATGTACAATTAATATATAAGATCCGTCACGGACCACACGAAGAACAAATGAATGGACAGAACCGACATTTTGGCGTTATTAATAGCTGAGTATTTATGAAGATATAATACGGTACACATTTGACCATCACTCCAACAACATCACTCGTTGCCTTTCCCGCAACGAGTTGTAGTTACAAATGATATTGATGAGGGGCATTCAATATTTACAGTACAATACATGTTAATATTAAATTATCATCTTTAATGTCGTATCCATCTTAAAAGTCGTATCCATGAATAGATGATCTATTGTTTTGTTATGATTACGTAAACGGCTGTTATCACGACTATTAAATACGGCATCTAGTATTCTGTTGTCATTTCAGAAAACCAAGAACTTAATTCAGTTCGGAAACTTTTCTGAAAAGACGATAAAGCAAATGAGCATCAATTTCGTAACTGTGCTTTACCGAGAGACAATTGTTTGTAAAAATAAATCTCTTGAATAATTGATAGATTTTATGAAATGCCGTAGTGTCTGATTGTAAACATTCACCGTAGTCGTCAGCCATCAAACAGTTATTTACTTTTGATCCTGTATACAAATTATGTCATCAAGTTGACACTCATATTCTTAGAAAGAGTTTACTCGCTATTTACTTTTAAATTTCATGGTAATTCTCAGACAAATTAATTGACATATAAGCGTCGGAAAATTAAACAAACGTCAAACGTCAAGGTTTAAAATAATGAAGCTTGGTATATTTAAAAATGCGTACGGTACTACTTTTTAGAAAAATATGCTTATAGTATGACATCAATTAATTTAGTTTCTTAATTAGCAAAAAAATGTTTCATGACATAATTTCGAATAAGGCACAGGATCCATAATGATGCCTAGAATGGGTCCTATACCGGTAGCTATTTCAATGGCAGTCTCTCTAATCGTGAACATTCTTCTTAGAATTGTGAATTTGAGAACTTTGACCTCTGTCACCCCCATTTATCAAACCAAAAACAAATCTGAAAAACATCTAAACCCATGCATTATAATATTATTATGGAAATAATCATACATGCGTCTGTAATGTAGCTATAGCCTATACGTCGTGTGAGACTATACCTCAAATAAAATGTGTGTACACGTGTGTAGATACTAGCCTACCTCTAGCCCAGAGGTTCTTAAACTACGGCCCGTGGGCCAAGTCCGGCCCGCCGGACGATCCCGTCTGGCCCGCGAAAAAAATTCCGGTCGAAAAAATTGGGGGATTTAATTTCGATTGCCCATTATTTTTACACCGATCTAGCTTTGAACAGAGCCGTCATTAAACTTTACAACCGACGTGATAAGAGCACGTAATCCATTTTTAGTACACACTATTTTTTACGTGTAAGCCGTGTCAATCATCAGCGCCTTTTCTTTTGTCGGCGTGTTACTATAGCACGCGGTATCGTTTTGTGTTTACTGTCTGTTTCCTGTTCGGATATCCTGATTTTCTGCACCTAACTGATCATTTTAGCCATAACCATGGCCGCGAAAAGACGCAAAGTTGTAGCCAGAATTGCCAGCGAGGTTGTAGACCTGCCACAAGATGTAACTGTTGTCCATGAGAGACCACTGCAATATGTAACGAGCTTCTGGAAGAATGCCACAAGTGTACCAGCATTGAAGAAACTTGCGATTAGGGTCCTCTGCATGTTCGGGAGCACTTATATCTGCGAGTCCGGCTTTTCAAACATGAACTATATTAAAACAAGTTCAAAAGCACACTAGCTAACGATCACCTTCACCAGTTGATTAGGATTGATTTGACCAGGGAGCTGCCACTAGTGGCAGCTCCCTGATTTGACAGACATTACACAAGGTTTCAGTGCAATTGATAAATCGTCCGTGTGCCATACAAGTCACTAGGCTAGTCAGGATTTAATTAAAGTTAATACTTCGATTTTTTTTTTAGATTTCTAGTTGATCTCGTTCATCATTGTTGTATTTTAGCCTGAAGAAAAACATAGGAATAATTCAACTGTCCAATTTCTTAGAGACCAAATATGGACCAAAGTTTCCCTTATTTTGTTGGTGACCCTACTTTTCTACTTTGATGCTGTTATTTATGATTAATAAAAGGTTGTTCGATGAAGTTTGATAGAACATTCTCAAAGTTTTTCGCCCTCTTCCCGGTCATATGATCATCTCAATGAGTGCTAAATATTTATTTGATGATTGTTGGGTGATGGTTTTGAGCAGCCAGGGCTATGCGCCACGTGTAAGCAGAGATGACCGGTGATTCAAAAACAACTGGTTGTCGAATAACTTAAGTTGAGTTAACTCGAGTTCGTTGATAAAGACAATGATAATTCAGTTAGTAATTGAGAAATTCTTGGAACCAAGTATTGTTTCATGTTATTACTAGTATTGATGTTTGACAGGCATGGATTCCACACTATTCAAGAGATAAACAGTTTTTGGAAAATGTGGACTTATTCCTTGAATAGTATGGAATCCATGCTCCAAGCAAGATGTCTTTCACATTCCCCAAATGACTTTCCTCTTGAACTAAAATACAACTTATCAACGTCATTTCAGGACTAGTTTTAGACGCATTGGCGCACACTAAGAGGGGCGCACATGGGTGTTGTTCCCAATGGGTGACTGATAGTTCAGAATGAACCATTGAATGAAAAGTTCTGATTTCTCATCCTCTAAAAATTAGTTATAGCCGGCGATCGGAGCATCAGGTCGGACTTGACCGAGCCTAGGTTGTGCCATTTCCCGCAGTTTAGAGGTGTTTTGACACATGTAATTTCCACCTCCGCCCAAACCATGGTGGGGCTCCGCTGGCGTTCACTATCAAAACATGTGTGGCCCACCAAAGAAAACAATTAAGAACCCCTGCTCTAGCCTATATACATACACGTGTGCATATAATCATTGAGGTGTCTTACATGAAGTATATACCAAAATGTGCTGTTACGGTACGTAGCAGCGATGTAGCCTTTAATTGTTGAATTAAAATCACGATAATTATGTTTTAATGATGTTATGCTCGGGTCCAAAGGGGAATCCAGTGATATCTTCATTTCCATCCTCGGTGACGATCAAGATGTCATGCTCTCTGTAGCCTCCTGCACCAACGGTTCCTTCCGGGATGGTTATCATTGGCTCCATGGAAACAACCATGTTGGGTTGTAGAACCGTCTCGATATCTTCCCGAATCTCTAAACCTGTGGATGAAAAATAGACGATTGACCTACTAATTGTACTGCGGTACAATGAAAAGCTACGGGTATCGACCAATCCCGAAATTGCACTACCAATGCGGGCAAAATTGAATAACATACCGTAGGTGCACCTGGTAGCCATGACAGTTTGTCAGAGATATTGTTGTCAGAGTTGACATCTAAACATAAATATGTAATGTCATCAACCTCCATTGTAACAAAACCATTCCTTCCTCATGCCAAGAATGACGCTGATCGGACGTACCATTTTAAAGTAACGGTCAGCCCCGCCCACTCCAACCCAATATGAATGATACCAGTACCAACACGAATAGAGGCCGTCCACTATCTCCAACATACATACCCAGCTGACATAAGTTTCTTTGCCATGATGTTGGGAATCCACACATACATACATCCATCCATCCACACATACATACATACACCGACACACATGCATACTTGACATGAGTAGGTTCCCATGACTGATTTTGCCATCGAAACCATGTGTTTTGAAACAATTTATTGCTCTGCATTGTGTCTTGCTCGAATATTATTTGATATCATGATAAAACCACTGGCAATGCATGTTAACGTGATTAATAGAAAGTCAGTTGTGATGCCGACTTATATGATTATACATTAATGACTTGAGCTTGAAAAAATAAAGACCTTACTATTTTATACGGTATAACATAAGTCACCTGCTTCCCGTCCATAGTAATGACAGACAACACCAAACGAGTGGCCATAACCGAAACTCCTGTACTGTAGAAGGTCATGCTGTAAATATAGTTCATTCAACTCTTTGGCGATGTCACAGCATCTCGCTCCTGGTTTGATCAGCTCTATGCCTCTTCGGTGAACTTTACAGTTGATTTCCCACAATTCCATGTGGCGATCGCTGGGCACAAGATCTAAAAACAACGTACGTTCCAAAGCAGTGTAGTACCTAGTACAAAAACAAAACCATGAACCAGAATGAAGAAACTGCATTGAAGTTCCGATGCCCTTATCTGCAATGCCGAAAATTTCATAATGCATATTCATGTCCGTGGTTTCTTGCCAACCTGGGTTTCTTGCCAGTCTCCCTCAACTCTTTTACCACCAATCTTCTTTGACAATGAGAGAAATATGCAATCCATTTAGTAAAGTACTGCAAATAAACTCTTCTGGGGACCAACTACCGGGATTGCTATTTGAATGCATCTTTTAGGTTGACATATTGTACATTGAATATGCGGAGATATCCGTCGGAAATACTCATATGGGTAGTACGTAGATACTCATATGGGTAGTACGGTACTTATATACTCACAGTGGTAGCAGATACTCAATTGGTTGCTACTACAGATTAATTAGTTTTATCAACAACATATCAAATTGAATATATATATATATATATATATATATATATATATATCAGCTCCCAGGTCAGAGTAAAATAACGTCTTATCTGATTTCTTCATGCGAGATAATGTGGTGTGACGGTATGTTTATTCATTGAAATGTCATTCACATGACGGATACAACCGTACGGCTAGGTTGATTCAACGTCAACTTTGAACCGGTTGTATTTACAACACGATTCAGTTGTGCTCATTGCAAACGTATTATACAGATTGCAGAGAACCACACGGCCCGGTTTATGATATTTATCATTGTCGTTTATTCACATGGAAACGTGGCCTTGATTTCATACAAGCGATTCATCACAATGAGGATGTTACATATAAGCATAATATATGCCTATTGAGAGAACTTGTTCTTTCAAAGTCTATCTTAGCCTTCGGTCGATATCATTTCAAACTACTGAATCATCTCTATACGTTCGTCCAGATAATATCTGGATGTCGTCTTTCCTGTAGAGTAGGCCTATATCTAGATCACATTGCACCTCAAATCATCTGCTGAAGTTCACTGCTCCGTTTATTCCCACTCGTCATGTCTGCTGAATTTTTCTACCGAGACCTAGCACCAAATGAGTTAGAAACATGAACATAGTCATCCTCCCCAAATACCCTGAAGAAAATAAGCGTACCAAAGTGCATTCTGTTATTTAGTTAGTTACCGTTATAGTTATCCATATACCAAGACATAGTTAGTGTAGGACAGTAGGATTAGGACATGCTCTAACGAAAACCATATCCATGTTGATCCTGGAACACCGGCTTTAACAAGCCTTCTCATTTTCTGCTCCTGGGCCGCCATTTTAATGATCACATCTGACATACGTGGGTGTTACCTTGGTCTTTGAGCAAACTCTCAAAGACCGAGAGAAATGAGAGCAGCATGTTCATCACCACTGCAGTTGTCCGGAGCGATGTTTAGCGCGACCTCATTAACAACCCACTTTACAAATCAAATCACTAATTTCCTGGGGATTGAACCGGCAATAAAAAGTACTAAGAAGTAGACACTGTAGCCTACACCGCTAGGCCGCACTCTCATCTGTAATTATTTACGCGTTTTCGCAAAACCCATACACGTATGATATACGGTACCATATCCAATAGCCTCCTGGCATAGGCCTACACACAACAATATTCCTCCGGACCGGATAATGTTTTGGCTACTAATGTAAGTCCTGACGTTACTAGCTAGAATATACTAGATAATTAACGGCACAAAACTAAATTCAATTGACCTGAACTGTGCATGAATTCCCGCCACCTAAAATGCGTCAAACCGCACGATAACGTTAGTACTAGTAAATGTCAGCTCTAAGGTAGTCAGGATATACGTTAGCCTACCGTACTTAATATGTAGTACAAGGTATATCCAGTGCGTTGAACGCCGTACCCGAGATAGTTTAACGCGAGTCACAGGCTCTCACAGCGTTTGTTTAACAGTAGGACGAGGCCTACATACAAATAGGATACAGGCCTATGGGGTATGTATATCTAGACAGTATTAACAAAAAGATTCGATATTGCGTATCACGGTACGTAAGGGGTGGAAGATTTACAAATGGCTCTGAAAATACCTAACAAATTTTCAGTCGGAATTTTCCGCTTCGCAATTCGGCTCGCGGAGAAAGTATGGTTAGGCCCAGGCCATGGTAGCAATAGCGGTGGTTATAATAAGTTGGTCTGCATGGTCTGCGTGTAATGATGGTGGTATATTACATGTTTATTATAACCCCCACTACACTGACATATTCGCAGACGCTATACTGGTATTATAGTACCGACGTGAATATGTTAAATTTCAACCTTGTCATTTGATTACCCGGCAATCATTGGGAAGCAGTTCAAACTAAGAATGTCTTCTTTCTGCAATTTTCGGCTCGTGACTGGATTATGAGCACCGTCGGTGTTGATACCAGATTGGAACCAGGTCCAAGCTATATAAAAAGGAGAAAAGATAGCAATAGTAAAGTAAAGGGCAAATGAGCAAAGCATCAGAGAATGCTTACAATATATAAACAGCTATTAGAAAAAAAAACATCTCCAAGTTTATAACTCTTTTCAAACAAGCCTTGCATAAAAAGTTACGGTTACAACTTATATGTGCGTTCACCTGCAACGCAGAACACTGTGTTGCCACTTTTCTATGCGATATTTCATATCTGCTATCTCAGCCTGCTAGCGTAGAAAGTCCACTTTCACTTGACTTCACTTCAAATTCTCATTTTTAATAATTGCCCAGAGCAAACAGAAAATCTGATATTTTGGTAAACATTCCTAAATGATTATGTTGAAATTTATTAAAGGGTTTGAATTTGCCTCAATACGTGAAATTTGACTGAACGGTTTTTTCAAAGCTTTAATGAAAAATATTGTGAACGAAACAGCTCCAGACCAAGATCATCGCCCTGAATAAATATCAGATGAAATTAAGGGATGGTCATACTTACTGTCCATCAGCTCTGCATTAGGGAAGGACCTTGCAATTTCACGAACCATTGCCTGCGTGGAGTGGAGAGCCACTTCATGCTCACCAACACCGACACCACACGCCTCCACCACAGCAGAACCCCCGACATCACATATTCTAGCTCCCTCCCTTATCAGGGCAATTTCTTCTTTAGATTTTATCATCCTCATTTTCATACATGGAGCTCCAATATCAACAATTTCCACATCATGGAGGAATTTCTTCAGTTTCTTGGAGTTATCCAACGTCAAATGATCGAACTCTATTCCCAGTTTCCCACTGACACCTTGTAGTTCTTGTTTCACTCCACGCCAAAAGTTATCTTTCTGCCAATCAGTGAAAATCAGGTTTTCCCCTATCGCGGT